>JARBWK010000470.1:0-30955 GCA_030556195.1 Anolis apletophallus | reverse complement strand
ATTGTGTGCCAAGTTTGGTCTTTATCGGTCTTGGTTCTTGGACACAGTGGTCTGTGGGGAATGATGGGTTTTGAAGTACTACAAATCCATGGAGGTACTTCAAGTCCCATAATCCATGGTCCACCCTCCTCCAAACTGTAGTAGAATGTAGCGTGGGCCATAGGGGCTCTGTGTGCCAAGGTAGGTTACTGTAAATTCAGGCCATACACAGTGTCCCATGAGCTGAGGCCTAGTCAGAAACAGCAAGTTAATGAAGCCTTACTGTCAATTCAGGCCATACACAATGTCCAATGAGCTGAGGGCTAGTCGGGAGAATCAAGTTAATGAAGCCTTACTGTCAATTCAGAGAGTAAACAGCATTCCATTAAGTGAGGCCTAGTCGGGGAATTAAGTTAATGAAGCCTTACTGTCAATTTTGGGCGTGGTCTGTGATTTGTAGGGGTGTAAATTTTCTGTGGGAAGTGAATTGGGTGTTTGTGTTTGTGCCTCAGCCCTTTGCCTTATCCTCCTCTGACAGTTTATTATGGGTTGGAATGTTCATGTTGGCTGGCCAATAGAGGCATTATGCAAATACTCCCTCATTGGCAGCCAATCATGTTGTCAGAATGTAGAGGCCAGGAGATTTGTTGGCAGCCGCGGAGGATGCTGGGAAATGTAGTTTTTTTGTATCGTTGTTTTGGGGGCTTTCTAGGTTTTGGGGGGCAAAGTTTCTTTGCTACAAACGTACCTTGTCTGAGGCCTATTTCTGTTGCCAAGTTTGGTGTCTCTACCTTGGAAGGTTTCTCTGCCTAAAACGGTCGTTCCATGATGGGACCTCCTTTATACAATAGAGATACAGATATAGATATAGACACTAGGCATGAGAAAAAAGTTATGAAAATGAAATGATTCGTAAGAAATTCGTAAGAAATGCTACTTTCGAGTATTTCCGCACCTGGAACGCCAACCAGGAAGTGGACTTCCTTTTGAACTTCGGGCCAGGATTTTCTTAAGTGTCGTTATTAGGTCGTCGGGGGCACCCTCCTTCTCTCTCACCACCTCCCGCCTCCCTTGCCAATAAGTATTATGGCAAGGCAAGCCCTAAACTCGCTTCCTTTCTTTCGGCTGGAAGCTCGAGGAAAAAACAGAGAGGATTACTCAGAAGTAAATCTGCAAAGGAGGGCACTTTGGATGAAGGGCCCTCCCTTGTGGATTTACTTCTGAGTAAACCTCTCTGTTTACATTTTTTCCAGGCTTCCCTGCCTCTCCTGCCTGCCAGGATCTAAAGCATCCAAGAGTATTGGGGTGAGAAACCAACCTAATGTATAATAGAATGAATGCTACTGTAAGTGCCTAATATTATAAGTAATCCAACTGGTCATACCTACATTCCATGCACATGCAATAATACAGCAGTAATAACAATAACAAGAGGTAAAATTCAAACCGAAGTATTCTGACTGGTCTCTCCTCATGCGGTGCAAACGGGCTCTTCTCTTATTAGCCCGGGAAATTAGCCCTCGAAAACCCAGCGTTTGCTGCTGGGGAGCCCACCCATACCTCTCCGGGGGGGGGGGGGGTATTTGCTGCAGAATCCCGGGCTCATAAGAGAAGATTCTGCAGCAAACCCCCAAAGAATATGTATGTGTGTGCACCAAGCAGAAAACGCTGGCTTTTCCTGGCTCACAGAGAAGAGCCCGTTTGCACCGCATGAGGAGGGACCAGTCAGAATACTTCGGTTTGAATTTTACCTCTTCTTATACCCATTGTTATTACTGCTGTATTATTGCATGTGCATGGAATGTAGGTCTATGACCAGCCTGGGCAAACTTGGGCCCTTCGCTCCCTCGGAATCGGGGTGAGAGAGAGGCAGCGAGGAGCCGGGAGGGGGGGGGGGGGCTCCTCCTCCTTTTCTTTGCTGCTTCCAAGAATGGAATACCCCCTCCCTCCTCCCCTTCCCTCCTCCTTCCTATTTGGAGAGTCCCATCTAGAATTCAGTGTGATTTATTCAAGTTTTGGCCTACAACTCCCAGAAATCCCAGCCAATTTACCAGCTGTTAGGATTTCTGGGAGTTGTAGGCCAAAACTATCTGGAATGCGCATGCGCTGGCATACGAACTACTAACGAATTTCGTTAAGTAATTAAGTTACATTTTAGAAATTTTTGGAAATTTTTTTGTAAGTCTTCCTATTACTAATCAAAAAAAATCCCCCCCCCCCATTTGATTTTAGAATCGCCATTTTTGGGTTCTAAAACATGCCTAATAGATAGATATACACACACACACACCCCGCTTGCCTAGACCATGGAGGCTCAGGTCTCTGCGGCCAGTAGGGCGTCGTTTTTTCACCTACGACAGGCTAGGCGACTGGCACCCTACCTCTCCAGGGGCAACCTGGCCACGGTGATCCAAGCGACGGTCATCTCGAGATTAGACTACTGTAACGCCCTCTATGTCGGCCTTCCCTTGGTGACAATTCGGAAACTCAAGCTGGTGCAGAATGCCGCTGCTCGCTTGCTAGCGGGAACGCCGGTACGGGCGCACATTACGCCCATCCTTAGGCAGCTGCACTGGCTACCAATTGAGTACCGAATTGCTTTCAAGGTGTTGGTACTAACCTTTAAGGCTCTACACGGCCTAGGGCCTGCGTACCTGAGGGACCGCCTTGCCTCATACATTCCCCCGAGATCACTACGTTCAGAGGAGTCGAATTTGCTCCTGATTCCATCGGTCCGCGCCTGTCACTTGTCTGCAACCAGGCAAAGGGCTTTCTCTGTGGCGGCTCCGGTACTCTGGAACTCTCTCCCGGATGATGCCCGAGCCGCTACGGAGCTTCTCTCGTTCCGTAGGGCCTGTAAGACCGCCCTATTCAGACTGGCCTTCGGTTAGGCGAATAAGCCGAATGTACTCTTCTTCTAACCAGCACCCGGGTTCAGGGAATGCTATGGCATGACATAACTTTATTCCGGGACCAATGTTGTTTTAATGTTGTATTTTATGTTGTTTTATTGTACGGCGACATGGTTGCTACATGTCAGCCGAGTTTTTATGATGTTATCCGCCCGAGCCTGCAGGGAAGGGGGAATACAAAAAGGGAATAAATAAATAAATAAATAAATAAATAAATAAATAATTTTAAAAAATCCCCCATTTGATTTTAGAATCGCCATTTTTGGGTTCTAAAACATGCCTAATAGATACCGTGTTTCCCCGAAAAATAAGACACCCCGATTGTAAGACGTATCGGGTGTCGGGGGTCGGCTTATATAAGCCGTACCCGTATGTAAGCAAATCGCCGTTCCGCCCCGCCTCGCCGCCGCCGCCGCAACCAGATGTGTGCCGCGGCACACCTGCGGACACCTCCGCGGCACACCTTTTCGCCAGGCCTCCAAGCAAGGGAGGGGGAAGGAGGAGCCCAGGGGCGGATCGAGCGGCGACGCGTCACTGTGACGCGGCGATCCACGCCCTGGCTCCTTTCCCCCTCCTTGCTTGGAGGCCTGGCGAAAAGGTGTGCCACGGAGGTGTGCCGGCACACCTGCGGCACACCTCCGCGGCACCTTTTGCCAGGCCTCCAAGCAAGGAAAGGGAAAGGAGCCAGAAGCGGACGCAGCGCGACGCCGTCACTGTGACGCGGCGATCCTCACCACGCCCCTGGCTCCTTTCCCCTCCCTTGCTTGGAGGCCTGGCGAAAAAGGTGTGCCGCGGAGGTGTGCCGCGGAGGTGTGCCGCGGCACACCTCCGGTTGTGGCGGCGTGGCGGCGGCGGCGGCGGCGTGGCGACGGGGTACGTCTTGGGTTATATAAGACGTACCCCGAAAGTAAGCCGTAGGGGGACTTTTTGGGGGGAAAAGAAAGTAAGACGCTGTCTTACTTTCGGGGAAACACGGTAGATATACACACACACACACCCCGCTTGCCTAGTTTCCAACAAATCTTACAACCTCTGAGGATGCCTGCCATAGATGAAGGCGCAACGTCATCCAGGTGGGAATGCTTCCGGAATGTGGCCATACAGCCTGGAAAAGCCACAACAACCCTTTCTCAGATCCGTTTACCCGCTGCCGACTGTCCACCTTCTAATCCTCTCGCAGACCCAGCAATAAAACAGGGACTGGAAGCATCTGGATCTCATGAACTCTCATCCCCTTTGGGTCCCACATTCCTGACCTGTTTCTCCCCCTTTGGGGACCTTGTTGTGACCAGAAGCGCCTCCAGTCGACCACCAGCATCCTGCTTTGCCTCCTGTCATCTGGGTTCAAGAAGCCGCTCTCCGAATGTGAGCAGGATGCGGCGTCTGTTTCCTATTGGTAGGGTCTCTGTCTTTCTTCCTTTTCTTCTTCTTCTTCTTCTTCTTAATGCTTCCCTTTGATATCTTCTTTAAAGTTGGTTCCTTTTGTTGGTGGGTGGCTGTTACGAGGTGTTAACATGCATCAAACAGATACGTCCGTTCCGATGGAAGCGGCAGCAACGGCAGTGGGGTTTCCGTCGGGCCTTTCTTTCTTTTCCGGTTATTTATCTTAATTCTGTCAACCCGGAGCATCATCCTGCTTTATATTTTTTTCTGCTTTTTATTTCCCTTCAAGCCACCTGACATTATCCCGGCCTACTCATCCTCCGGCCCAGATTCCGTGTACGCTTCCTTCTTGGCGTGGAAAGCTTTCATATGGCCTTTGATGTGCCGGTTGCGTTGCACTCGGTTGGAACGACACTATTCCTCGTTCGTTCAAACACAAAGAGCTAAACATCGTAACGTACCATATCTTCTTCGTACCTGGAAATCGACATGTGGCATCAGAAGGAATTCCTCCAAATAAGTTTCAAAAATTTTCTGGAAAATTTCAGAAGTCACTCAGCACCGGGAATGTGTCGCAGCTGGCTAAGTCTCAGCTGCATAAGATCTCTCTGACCAGTAGGTCATGAGTTCGAGGCCTGCCCGGGTCGAGGTGGGTGCTCGACCTTTAAGTGTAGCCTGCTGTCGCAGGCCCGGATTAGCTTCTTTTGGCGCCCTAGGCCAGGACTGTCCAACTTTTACCGGCCCAGGGGCCTGAATTCCGGTCACTGATCACCTGGGGGGCGGCGTAAGGTCTGCCCCCGGCCCCGCCCCCGCTTCGCCCCCTCCCCGCCCCCGGCTCCGCCCTCTCCCCTGGTGCCCTCTCCCCTTATTTTAATGTAATATTAAATATATTTTATTCCATCCTCCCCTCTCCCCTTATTTTTATTTAATATTAAATATATTTAATTCCATCCTCCCCTCCCCCTTATTTTTATTTAATATTAAAAAAATTTAATTCCATCCTCCCCTCCCCCTTATTTTAATTTCATATTAAATATATTTAATTCCATCCTCCCCTCCCCCTTATTTTAATGTAATATTAAATATGTTTAATTCCATCCTCCCCTCTCCCCTTATTTTTATTTAATATTAAATATATTTAATTCCATCCTCCCCTCCCCTTATTTTAATTTCATATTAAATATATTTAATTCCATCCTCTCTCCCCTTATTTTAATCTAATATTAAATATGTTTAATTCCATCCTCCCCTCTCCCCTTATTTTTATTTAATATTAAATATATTTAATTCCATCCTCCCCTCCCCCTTATTTTAATTTCATATTAAATATATTTAATTCCATCCTCCCTCCCCTTATTTTAATGTAATATTAAATATGTTTAATTCATCCTCCCCTCCCCCTTATTTTTAATTTCATATTAAATATATTTAATTCCATCCTCCCCTCTCCCCATATTTTAATGTAATATTAAATATATTTAATTCCATCCTCCCCTCCCCCTTATTTTAATTTAATATTAAATATATTTAATTCCATCCTCCCCTCTCCCTTATTTTAATGTAATATTAAATATGTTTAATTCCATCCTCCCCTCTCCCCTTATTTTAATGTATCCCATCTCCCCTTATTTCATCTTTAAATATATTTAATTTTATATTTAATACATGAGGGGAGATGGGGGGAGGGACTGAGGAGCCCCCTGAGGAGCCCCCTGCTTCGGCCTACCTTTTCCAAACGCGCAGGATCCAGGAGTACCCGGACGACGAGAGAGGCGAAAACCGACTGAGTCGAAGAAGGTCCTAATCGCGTCTGTGGGCCTCAGCGATCCAGTAGTAGAGTAGCCAAGAGTATTGCGAGAATATGCAATCCACACGGGATTGGCTGTCAACGCCCGGCGTGATCGCGTTGACAGCGAAATCCCGTGTGGATTGCGTATTCTTGCGATTCTTGCTCCGAACCCGGAAGTAGGTATTTTTTAAAATTTTTATTATTTTATTTTTCAATTTTTTATTTTTATTTTTGTAATTGTTTTTTATTGGGTTTTCAGATTTTATAAACAGTACAAAACATATAGATATACCATACACGAACACATAGGGAAAGGGGAAAGGGAGGGAGTGGGAGACGTCCCATGACTTCCGTTCTAGTTCCCTACTATATCATATTGCATTATTATATTATTTCTTTAACATTGGGCATCCTAAAGTGCTCTTACTTATATTTTTCATGTAGTTTTTGACAGAATGTTTCACTCTATTTTCATTAATTCTATATATTCATTGACCATAGTCCAGTCTGTCATCGTATTTCCCTTGCCATTATTTTGGCGTAGCCAGTATGTTAATTCGTCCAATTTTTATTTTTTATTAAAAAGCTTAAGGGGCCTTAGGGAAGGGGCTGGGGGGGCCGTATATGGCCCCCAGGCCACCAGTTGGACAGCCCTGCCCTAGGCCAAGAGAAGCCCCACCCCCAGGCTGGGAAGCCCCGCCCCCAGGGCGTGCTGCGCATGTGCGTCAGCGGCGAGTGTGGGGCTTTGTCCTCCTCCTCCCGCGACCTGAAAATGGTCGCACAGAAGGGAAGCCCTGCCCTGAGGCTGCTGGCGGGCATGTGCATCAGCAGCCTCGTGGTGGGGCTTCCGTCCTCCTCCCGCGACCGGAAAACGGTCACACGGAGGAGGAGGAGGAAGAAGGGAAGCCCCATCGCTGCTGGCGGGAATGCGCGTCAGCAGCCTCGTGGTGGGGCTTCCGTCCTCCTCCTCTTCTTCCCGCGACCAGAAAACGGTCGCACGGAGGAGGAGGAGGAGGAAGAAGGGAAGCCCCGCCGCCCTGAGGCTGCTGGCGGGCATGCGCGTCAGCAGTCTTGGGGTGGCGGGGCTTCCCTTCTTCCTCCTCCTTCCGCGACTGGAAAACGGTCGCGCGGAGGAGGAGGAGGAAGAAGGGAAGCCCCGCCGCCCTGAGGCTGCTGGCGGGCATGCGCGTCAGCAGTCTTGGGGTGGCGGGGCTTCCCTTCTTCCTCCTCCTTCCGCGACTGGAAAACGGTCGCGCGGAGGAGGAGGAGGAAGAAGGGAAGCCCCGCCGCCCTGAGGCTGCTGGCGGGCATGCGCGTCAGCAGTCTTGGGGTGGCGGGGCTTCCCTTCTTCCTCTTCCTCCTCCTTCCACAACTGCAAAACGGTCGCACGGAGGAGGAGGAGGAAGAAGGGAAGCCCCGCCGCCCTGAGGCTGCTGGCGGGCATGCGTGCCAGCAGCCTCGGGGTGGGGCTTCCGTCCTCCTCCTCCTCCCGCGACCTGAAAACGGTCACGCGGAGGAGGAAGATGGGAAGCCCCATCGCTGCTGGCGGGACTGCGCGTCCGCAGCCTCGTGGTGGGGCTTCCGTCCTCCTCCTCCTCATCTTCACGCGACCAGAAAATGGTCGCATGGAGGAGGAGGAGGAGGAAGGGAAGCCCCGCCGCCCTGAGGCTGCTGGCGGGCATGCGCGTCAGCAGTCTTGGGGTGGCGGGGCTTCCCTTCCTCCTCCTTCCACGACTGGAAAACGGTCACGCGGAGGAGGAAGAAGGGACACCCCGCCGCCTTGAGGCTGCTGGCGGGCATGCGCGTCAGCAGTCTTGAAGGCGGCGAGGCCTCCTCTTCCTCCTCCTTCCGCGACTGGAAAACGGTCGTGCGGAGGAGAGAGGAGGAAGAAGGAAGCCCGCCTGAGGCTGCTGGCAGGCATGCGTGTCAGCAGCCTCGGGGTGGGGCTTCCGCCCTCCTCCTCGTGCCCTCCTTTAAAAGGGGGCGGGCCAGGCGGGCGATGGCGAGGGGAGGGCGCCATTCCCTACCCCCGCCCCCCTCGCAGTGCTCTCCCCCCGACCTCTCTTCTCTCTCTCTCTCTCTTGGGAGAGGACAGGGGGAGAGCCCTGCGAGGGGGTGGTTTTAAAAAAATTGGTCCAGTGAATTTGGTCCAGTGAAGTGTGAATGTTGTCGTTGCCACAGCTCCCCCGGGTGGCCAGATGTTAAATTGCCTCTGTCTGTCTCGTGTGTTTGTGTGTCTAAATGTAATGTGTACATTGTAATCCGCCCTGAGTCCCCTGCGGAGTGAGAAGTGCAAATAGAAACGAAGTAAGTAAATAAATAAATAAATAAATTTAGGCAAGTGTGAATGTTGTCATTGCCACAGCTCCCCCTGGTGGCCAGATGTTAAATTGCCTCTGTCTGTCTCGTGTGTTTGTGTGTCTAAATGTAATGTGTACATTGTAATCCGCCCTGAGTCCCCTGAGGGGTGAAAAGGGCGGAATATAAATGATGTAAATAAATAACTAAATCAATAAATCCCCCCCCCCCGCCCGCCCCCAACCCCACCAGTTTTCAAATTTGGGCGTATCGGGTATTTGTGCCAAATTTGGTCCAGTGAATGAAAATATATCCTGCATATCTGATATTACGATTCATAACAGTAGCAAAATGATAGTTATGAAGTCGCAACGAAAGTAATGTTATGGTTGGGGGTCACCACAACATGAGGAACGGCATCAAGGGGTCGCAGCATGAGGAAGGTTGAGAAACGCTGCTGTATTGCGTTCATATGTTTTGAATATTACAAAAATATTATGGTTAGCAAAACATCGTTCTTCCACCTTCGACAGGCTAGGCGACTGGCACCCTACCTGTCCAGGGACGACCTGGCCACGGTGATCCAAGCGACGGTCATCTCGAGGCTGGACTACTGTAACGCCCTCTACGTGGGCCTTCCCTTGTCGACAATCCGGAAACTCAAGCTAGTGCAGAATGCTGCTGTCATTTGCTGGTGGGAGCACCGGTGAGAGAGCACATCACTCCCATCCTACAGCAACTGCACTGGCTTCCTATCGAGTACCGAATTGCCTTCAAGGTGTTGGTTCTTACCTTTAAGGCCTTACACCAGGGGTGCTCAGAATGGTGATCGGGATCACCAGGGTGATCTTCGGGCCTCATCCTGGTGATCTTCAGGTCCCTGACCAGGGTTTTTGCTGTTGGTCCTCTTCACGCGCCCCTGCATGCGGCAAAGAAGTCCCCCGTCATTGCTCCTCCCCGCTCCCTGCTCGCGCACCGCCTCCAAAAGCTCCAGAGTCCAAGAGGCAGAATGGGCCCCCTATTTTGGATTCCTCCTCCTCCCTCCGTCCTTCTCCAGCCACTCATAGTCATAGGAGACCAAAGGGGTGGGCCTGGATGACGCGATGCATGGCTGGCCTTGGCGCGCGCATGCGAGCGCCCATTCTGCCTCTCGGACTTCTTGTGAGCTCTTGGAGGCGGCACGCATGCTGGCGGCGTGGAAATAGGAGCAACGACGGAGGAGGGAGGAGAAGGGCGCTTTAGGGTCATTTCCTTACCGCATCTCAAAGGTCGGGTCTTTTACTTTGGGTGGGTGCTTGATTGTTCTGTGGCGTGTCTCTTTGTTTATTTTTAATGTTTAAAAATGGCCTTTTAGCTCCAAAGCCTCTCTGCTTGCTTTGTTCCTTGAGAAATATATGTTGGGAAATATGGAAATGTGGGAGAAATGGGGTGGTTGGATGTATTTTTGCATGCCCCTTTGTTTACCTTGCTGAGTATTAAATGGCCGTGCAGTTCAACAGCCTCTCTTCTTACTTTCTGGCTGATAATATGTCTGGTAATATGGCAGTGTGTGAGAAATGGGGTGGTTGGATGTATTTTTATGCTCTGTTTTATATCGTTGTTATTAAATTGAAATGTTGATGTTTCATAACCTCATTTTATGTGAACTGCCCCGAGCCTGCTGGAAGGAGCGGTACATAAAAATGAATAATATATATACCGGATATACCTTTATAAAACGGAATGTTTGTATGTGTGTATGTGTGTATGCGGAGGGCGGAAGGGCGGATATGTGGCAGCTATTTGCATAAAGTCCTTTGATTGGACAGCCTCGCCACTCCAAAATTCTAAGGCACCAGACAGAGGGCATTGATAGTCACTGATTAGCCAGCAACCCAGAATCCAGGCCTCTACAGGATTTCTTCCCACTGAGGGGAAAAAAGCCAGCAACCCAGAATCCAGGCCTCTAGGGCGGATATGTGGCAGCCACTTTCACAGGCCACAGCGACCAGCGCGGGTGATGGACCTGCACCAAACTTGGTACACATAACCCCCCTAAGCCCCTTTACGTCCTGGTGTGGTTCAGGGGACATGACCCACGTATTATGGGATTTGTAGTACTTTCCAACACTTTGGTTCCCACAGACCACTGAGGCCACCAAAAAGGACCAATACAGACCACACTCAGCACACACAGCCCCCATGACCCACTCTACGTCCTGGTGCAGTTCGGAGGAGGGTGGGCCATGGATGATGGGACTTGAAGTTCTTCTACTCACTTCCCAAGTCCGCTGCAACCCTCATCCAATCACTGATCGAGACCAAACTTCGCATACATAACCCCTATGACTGCCTTCACGTCCTGGTGAGGTTTGGGGGAGGACTGACAATGGATGATGGGATTTGTAGTACTTTCACACCCCTCTGTTCCCACAGACCACTGTGGCCCCCAACAAACACCGAGAAAGTCCACACTTGGCACACAGAGCCCCAGTGACCCACTCTACATCCTACTGAAGTTTGGAGGGAGACAGAACATGGATGATGGGACTTGAAGTACCTTCCCTCACTTCCCAATCCTGCTACAAACCTAATCCAATGACTGATCAACACCAAATCTGGCACACAGAGCCCTCATGACCCACTCTACAGCCTGGTGCAGTTTACTGTGAGACGGACCACGGATGATGGGACTTAAAGTACCTTCACTCACTTCCGAAAAACAATGCATCCCTCATCCATTCACCAATACAGACCAAACTTAGCACACAGAGTCCCCATGACCCAATCTACATCCTACTACACTTTAGGGGGGACGGGACACACAGAGATGATGGGACTTGCACTACTTCAGTAATTTCATGATACCACTGCAACTCCCAATAATGATGGATCAAGACTAAACTTGGCACACAGAGCCCCCATGACCCACTCTACATCCTGCTGCACTTCTCAAATAACCCGGGCAGGGCCGGGTCCCCAAGCTAGTAAATAAATAAATAAGAAAATAGTTATACATTTTACATTTCTGGGCAGGTGATCTTTGGGACTTGGTTTTTTAATCAGTAGCTCCCATGCTGAAAAAGTGTGAGCACCCCTGCCTTACACGGTCTAGGGCCTGTGTATCTGAGGGACCGCCTTACCCCGTACGTTCCCTCGAGATCACTACGCTCGGAAGAGCGCAATTTGCTGGTCATTCCATCGATCCGCTCCTGCCGCCTGTCCACTACGAGACAGCGAGCCTTCTCTGCTGCGGCCCCCGTGCTATGGAACTCACTTCCGGATCCGCTCTTTTTAGGTTTGCTTTTAGGTAAATCTTTTGGCCAAATCTAAAATGCAAAGGCTCGCTCATGCCTATGTCCATGAGTTTTTAGGAATTTGTAATTCCGTTATTTTACCATTGTTACATTCTGTGTTTTTATTGTATGTTTGTGATCCGGCCCGAGCCTGCAGGGAGGAGCGGGATATAAAACCGAATAAATAAATAAATAAATAAATAACTAAAATATCTTTTGCACGAGCGACATTAATGCGAAAGCAATGTATGTCTTCAGAGTGGGATGGCCATGTGCTTAGCTTGGAAATCACGGCTTTTAGAGATCGATTTCTTTAATTTATTCGTTCGTATTTTTGCGCTTTTTGTCTTTCTTGGGTGGACAGTAAATAAAACAGGCTGGGAAATAAAAAGGGATCCCGCTTGCGGAGAAGCCAGCTGGCCTTTATCTGGGATCTCTCTTTTTCTGCCAGCATAACATATCTGACCTCGCGCAAGGAAGTGGATGAGGCTTTGAGTCCGGCTTCAGCAAAGGAAGCGGGCAGGTGGCTCAGGGGGCTTATCGCTCTCTCTCTCTCTCTCTCTCTCTGCGGCATGAAGGATGAACTTAATTTGAAAATAAAGGACAAAAAAATGAAGAGAAGAGAAAGGGGGGGCCTTTGGAGGCGCTGACAGTTTTCCGCTGGGTGCCGCAGATTGTCCTCGGCCACCTGCGCCAGCCCCCACCCTCTCTCCGAGACACACAGCCGGATTGTTAATTCATAGATGTATCAGCCCATCGGGTGGCTTTATCTCTCCCATTGAAAAGGCTTCTTGGAAAACTAGAGGAAAGGCATGTTTACTGTGTCTAAGGGGAAAGCTGCGCTCCCCTAAAGGAGTCTCTTCTTCCCTGGGTGTCTGCAGGAGTGTTTGGATCCGTGCCTTTTGGTACATCACTAGGTTTGGAGGAGAAGGGAATGGGTCCAGTTACATGCAGAGACATGGCATGACACCTGAATCCAGAGCTATGGTGCACACCCCATCTTTACTCAAGTCTAATGCGCCTTTGAATCTAATAATCATGGAAATATTTGCAAAGATTGAAAAATATTGATAAATATAACCATGAAAATATTCACAAAAATAATCATGAAAATGTGCACAAAACAATCGTGAAAATATTCACAAAAATAATTGTGAAAATATTCATAATCATGAAAATGTGCACAAAACAATCGTGAAAATATTCAGAAAATATTCGTGAAAATATTCAAAAATAATGAAAAATATTGATAAATATAACCATGAAAATATTCACAAAAATAATCATGAAAATGTGCACAAAACAATCGTGAAAATATTCACAAAAATAATTGTGAAAATATTCACAAAAATAATCATGAAAATGTGCACAAAACAATCGTGAAAATATTCAGAAATATAATTGTGAAAATATTCACAAAAATAATCATGAAAATGTGCACAAAACAATGCATTCAAAAAAAATCGTGAAAATATTCACAAAAATAATGAAAAATATTGATAAATATAATCATGTATTCACAAAAATAATCATGAAAATGAGCACAAAACAATCGTGAAAATATTGATAAATATAATCGTGGAAATATTCACAAAAATAATCATGAAAATGTGCACAAAACAATCGTGAAAATATTCAGAAAAATAATCGTGAAAATATTGATAAATATAACCATGAAAATATTCACAAAAATAATCATGAAAATGTGCACAAAACAATCGTGAAAATATTCACAAAAATAATTGTGAAAATATTCACAAAAATAATCATGAAAATGTGCACAAAACAATCGTGAAAATATTCAGAAAAATAATCGTGAAAATATTCACAAAAATAATGAAAAATATTGATAAATATAATCATGAAAATATTCACAAAAATAATCATGAAAATGTGCATAAAACAATCGTGAAAATATTGATAAATATAATTGTGAAAATATGAACAAAATAATCATGAAAATGTGCACAAAACAATCGTGAAAATATTCAGAAAAATAATCGTGAAAATATTCACAAAAATAATGAAAAATATTGATAAATATAATCATGAAAATATTCACAAAAATAATCATGAAAATGTGCACAAAACAATCGTGAAAATATTGATAAATATAATTGTGAAAATATGCACAAAATAATCATGAAAATGTGCACAAAACAATCGTGAAAATATTCACAAAAATAATCGTGAAAATATGCACAAAAATAATGAAAAATATTGATAAATATAATCATGAAAATATTCACAAAAAATACCCAAAATATTCATAAAAATAATCATGAAACTGTGCGCAAAATAACCATGAAAATAGTCACAAAAATAGTGAAAAATATTGATAAATATAATCATGAAAATATTCACAAAAATATACCCAAAATATTCACAAAAATAATCATGAAAATGTGCATAAAACAATCGTGAAAATATTCACCAAAAAAATCATGAAACTAGTCACAAAAATAATGAAAAATATTGATAAATATAATCATGAAAATGTTTACAAAAAATAACCAAAATATTCACAAAAATAATCATGAAAATGTGCACAAAACAATCGTGAAAATATTCACAAAAATAATCATGAAAATAGTGACAAAAATAGTGAAAAATATTGATAAATATAATCATGAAAATATTCACAAAATATATCCAAAATATTCACAAAAATAATCACGAAAATGTGCACAAAACAATCGTGAAAATATTCACAAAAATAATCATGAAAATGTGCACAAAACAATCGTGAAAATATTCACACAAATAATCATGAAAATATTCACAAAAATAATCATGAAAATGTGCACAAAACAATCGTGAAAATATTCACAAAAATAATCATGAAAATAGTCACAAAAATAGAGAAAAATATTGATAAATATAATCATGAAAATATTCACAAAAATATACCCAAAATATTCACAAAAATAATCATGAAAATGTGCACAAAACAATCGTGAAAATATTAACAAAAATAATCATGAAACTATTTGCAAAAATTTTCACAAAACGAATCACAAAAATATTTACAAAAATAATCAGGAAATAAATTCACAAAAATAATCGTGAAACTATTCACAAAAGTAATTAAAATATTCTAATAATAATCAGGAAACTAGTCACAAAGGTAATCAAAATATTCACAAAAATAATCATGAAAATATTCACAAAAATATTCCCCAAAATAATCATGAAAAATATTCACAAAAATAATCATGAAACTATTCATAAAAAATATTCACAAAAATAATCATGAAAATATTCACAAAAATATTCCCCAAAATAATCATGAAAATATTTACAAAAATAATCATGAAATAAATTCACAAAAATAATCATGAGAATACTCACAAAAGTAATCAAAAATATTCACAAAAAGTGGCTGAGGGGGGAAATGAAAAGGGCCTCGGGCTGTTAGGAATGGTGGGAGTTGAAGTCCAAAGCACCCAGAGGGCCGAAGCTTTCCCATGCCTGTTTGAGGGACCTTAAAGTGGTGAGCTTCCTTCCAACATTGTGATTCTGGATAGAAAACAAACAACAACATAACATAACATTGTTTGAGTCCACAGTGCTCTCTGGGTGTAGGTGAACTGCTACTTCCAAACTCAAGGTCAATTCCCAAGCAAACCTTTTCAGTACTTTCTGTTGGTAATGAGAGTTCAAGATGCCAAGTTTGGTTCAATTCCATTGTTGCAAGAGTTCAGGATGCTCTTTGATTGTGTGTTAACTATAAATCCCAGAAACTGTAACTCCCAAATGTCAAGGTCTATTTTCCCCAAACTCCATCTGTGTTCACATTTTGGCATATTGAGAATTCATGCCAAGTTTGGTCCTGATCCAACATTGTTTCAGTCCTCAGTGCTCTCTGGATATAGGTGAACTACAACTCCAAAACCCAAGGTCAATGCCCGCCAAACTCTTACAGTATTTTCTCTTGGTTATGGGAGTTCTGTGTGGGAAGTTTGTGTCTTTCTGCCATTCCTGCCAGGATATCTATGTTGTGTTCATCGAAACAGGCCCAGGTTTCACACTGAGTGTATAAATACATTTAAAAACATATTAACTATATGTATTACTGTGTTTGAGTGTCATTTTGGTCCTGATCCAACACCTGGAAGGTCCAAGTGTGCCCATGCCAGCTTTTGACAGAGACCTCTTCCTCCCCCTTCGCGCCCTTTCTTCCCCCTCCTGCTGAACACTTACTTTTTCTTCTCCACTGCCGCTTCTGCCGCCATTTTGATCCGAGGGGGCAGCGTGAGCGTGTTCAGGAGGGGAGAGGGGAGGGAGGAAGACGTGACCCGTGCGGGCGCTACTGCGCAGACTCGCCCCAGAGCAAAGCGAGGCAAAGTGAACAGAGCGAGGCTGGGAAGAAGGGAGCCCGAGGGGAGAAGAAAAAGTGTTCGGCAGGAGGGGGAAGAAAGGGTCTTGGAGGCTCTCATTTCCCACGGCACACCTGATGATCGCTTACGGCACACTACTGTGCCACGGCACACTGGTTGGGAAACACTGCGATAGAGGTTGGCTTAAAGGCGGCGTAATTCCAAAGTGTGGCCTAAGGCAGTGCTTTTCTACCTTTTTTGAGCCGCGGCACACTTTTTACATTGACAAAATCCTGGGGCACACCACCAACCAAAATGACACAAAACAAGACTCTAACACAGTCATACATATAGTGAATATGTTTTGAAATGTATTTATACTCTCAGTGTGAAACCTGGTTCTGAACAGGAGAGTTGTTACACAGTCACAAGAAAGGCAATCACGTTGGTAAACAAACACGAAAACGTATCCAGTCCTCAGGGAAGCGACTGGAAAGAGAGCAGCCAGACGGAAGCACACTCTGAGGCAGAGAGTTCCACTGCTGAACAGCTCTCACAGTCAGGAAGTTCTTCCTAATGTTCACCCTCCTACACAGACATGCTTCCCTGTGATGTTTGCTTTTCTGCCTGCGCTGTTGTGCGCTCTCTCTCTCTCTCTCTATATATATATGTGTGTGTGTGTGTGTAAGTAATGTTCATTTGTGGGATTAACATAACTCAAAAACCACTGAACAAATCGCTGCCAAATTTGGCCACAAAACATACTAATACTAACCCAAGGCAGGACCCTCAGTCAAAAAAATGATTTTGTCATTTGGGAGTTGTAGTTGCTGTGAGTTATAGTTCACCCGCAATCAAAGAGCATTCTGAACTCCACCAATGATGGAATGGAATCAAACTTCCTGACACAATGAACTCCCATAACCAAGAGAAAATACTATAAGAGTTTGGTGGGCATTGACCTTGAGTTTTGGAGTTGTAGTTCACCTAAATCCAGGGGAGGCCCAGGCCTTGGAGCAGCAGCTGCTGCCTCAGAGCAACATGCTGGTTGGCTGTCTATTGGGGGTGCTTTGATTGTTCCAATATCCCACGGCACACCTGATGATCGCTCACGGCACACTGGTTGGGAAACACTGGCCTAGGGCGCAAAAAGGTGTTAATCCGGGCCTGAAGAGACCACAAGGGCCATCCAATCCAATAACCTTTGGTGAGGAAGGTCTTGCGATGGCACGTAGTGGCTCCTTCCGCCCTGTGAACGCTCAGTTTACGTCGTCCGTAGCTTTGTGTTCCTACCCCCCTCTGCTTTCCTTTGCTTTTTAATTAACTTGTCATCTCGCATGCTGGAAGGTTACCTGTCTGCGACTGACACGCTGGCAAGCTCGATGGAATATTGGCATTCACCTGACAAGCCAGGTGGGCAGCTGAATCGAAAGGCAGGTGGGACTTCACCCTGATGGTTTGGCCCGATCCGCCGAAACGGCTTCCCGTTGGGAACGCATTCCAAGGAGTGGAAAGCACAATACTAACGGCACTAATAATCACCCTCGTCGTGCTTTTCCTGACCTTCGATTCGAGGTATTGATAAAGATTTCAAAGCTGGCTTGTCTTCACCTGTCGTCTCTTTTTTCCCCCTCCTTCTGAAGGTGGCCTTTGTAACTTGCGGAGCGGCGCTTGGCACGGCAAAGGGAAAAACCAGCTCCCCTTTAAATAAATTAATGGGCTTGATTGTCTCCGTAGGACAGAGATTGGGCTTTCCCCGAGGGACGAAACGGCGGGCCACGGATTCCAAGGGGTAGTTTGGCAACGGATGTGAGCAACCCTTTGGCAACGGGGCGGGAAGAGAGAATGCGTGTGCGTGTCTGTGGGGTTCCTTCTTCTTCTCCATGCTACTCGCACCTTAGACCAGTGTTTCCCAACCTTTTTTTGAGCCGCGGCACACTTTTTACAGTTGCAAAATCCTGGGGCACACCACCAAGCGAAATGACACAAAATGACACTCTAACACAGTCATACATATAGTTAACTAGCTGTACCTGACATGCGTTGCTGTGCTCTATTTTTGTAGCACAGCAGTTCTCGTTTGTGCCTGGGGGGCAGGGGCCAGGACCGGGGGTCCCATTGGCATTGGGGCCTGCAGCAGCAGAGTTGGATTCTGAGGAGGATTTAGAAGGGTTAGCAGAAGGAGAGTTTCCCATCACTGGGCCTCCTTCTCCCACAGAAAGCCTGGCTTGGGAGGAAGGTTGGCTTGACGCTTACGACGAGACAGATAACCAGGTGCAAATGGAAAGCAGTGATAGCGAAACTTATGAACGGCCGGGGGAGAGGTTCACAGAATCCTTTGAGTGAAAACATGGAAGAGAGCGGCTGGGAAGAATCTAGGGAGGAGAGCTCTCATGGAGATAGAGACCCAGGTGCTGGGAGGCAAGGCCGAACCTTTGATAGGAGACGAAGCATCGAGACTAGCAGGAGGGGATGGTTCCATAGCCTAGACAGGCCCAGGTCCGTCAGCAGAGATTGGAGACGACGGCCTAGGCGTCGGGGACCTCGGCCGAAAGATTAAGTATAGGATCCGTGGGAACGAATCCTCAGTACTTCGCCATGTCTCTTCTGAGCAGGCGTGAAGCGGTTGGTCCACGGAGCTAAGTCGGCAGTGGCCTACCAAGTCTTGCCTTGTATTTTGTACCTTGCTTTGTTCCTGAATCCGCATTGCTGTGCGGAGCCTTGCCAAGTCTTTTGGACTCTTTACCAAGCTGTTTTGGACATTGATTGCCTTTTGCCTTTGGATTTGCTTTTGCTATTTTTATGGACAAAATTCCTTTTGAACTGTTTCTATATTCAATGAAGTAGTTAGCCTTCAGTCCGTCTCTGTGTGTGTGATTAAGGGGCCGGTCAAGTCCGTGCATCGTGACAATTTTGGAGATGCGAGGAAGTCTGAGTATGTAAGGGTTGGGGTTGTTCTTAGTTATGGTGTTGTTGGGGTCATGGCTGTGTTGTTGTGGGTTGTTTTGGTGGGTGGGATGTTGGAGGCCTGTGGAGTTGTTGTTGTTTGCCAAGTTTGGTCTTTATCGGTCTTGGTTCTGGGACACAGTGGTCTGTGGGGAATGATGGGTTTTGAAGTACTACAAATCCCATTATCCATGGAGGTACTTCAAGTCCCATAATCCATGGTCCACCCTCCTCCAAACTGTAGTATAATGTAGCGTGGGTCATAGGGGCTCTGTGTGCCAAGGTAGGTTACTGTAAATTCAGGCCATTCACAGTGTCCCATGAGATGAGGCCTAGTCAGGAAAATCAAGTTAATGAAGCCTTACTGTCAATTCAGGCCATACACAATGTCCAATGAGCTGAGGGCTAGTCGGGACAATCAAGTTAATGAAGCCTTACTGTCAATTCAGAGCGTAAACAGCATTCCATTAAGTGAGGCCTAGTCAGGGAAATTAAGCTAATGAAGCCTTACTGTCAATTTTGGGCGTGGTCTGTGATTTGTAGGGGTGTAAATTTTCTGTGGGAAGTGAATTGGGTGTTTGTGTTTGTGCCTCAGCCCTTTGCCTTATCCTCCTCTGACAGTTTATTATGGGTCGGAATGTTCATGTTGGCTGGCCAGTACAGGAGTTATGCAAATCCGCCCTTATTGGCAGCCAATCATGTTGCCAGAATGTAGAGGCTGAGAGAGTCGTTGGCAGCCCCGAGGATGCTGGGAAATGTAGGTTTTTTACTCGTTGTTTTGGGGGCCTTTAGGTTTTGGGAGGAGATTATTTGCTATAAACGTACCTTGTCTGAGGCCTATTTCTGTTGGCAAGTTTGGTGTCTCTGCGTTGTAAGGTTTCTCTGTTTGTGACGGTCGTTCCATGACGACTCTTCCTTTTTATATATAGATATGTTTTTAAATGTATTTATACATTCAGTGTGAAACCTGGGCCTGTTTCGTTGAACACAACATAGATATCCTGTCAGGAATGGCAGAAAGGCACAAACTTCCCACACAGAACTCCCATAACCAAGAAATGGCAAACAGCTGTTTGGAGAGAGTCTGTTTTCAGCCTGCAAGGCTATCAGGGCGTTGGATTATGGCCTGTGTTGGATGAAGTCGCATTCCCTCCTAGGGTTGCCACTTTTTGATATCTCTATCTATCTATCTATCTATCTATCTATATGTATATATATATATAAAGGAAGACCCGTCATCGAACGACTGCCATAGACAGAGAAACCTTCCAAGGCAGAGACACCAAACTTGGCAACAAAAATAGGCCTCAGGCAAGGAAGGTTTTTAGCAAAGAAACTTTCCCCCCCAAAACCAAGAGCCCCAAAACAACGATACAAAAAAACTACATTTCCCAGCGTCCTCTGCGGCCGCCAGCAAATCCCATTGGCCAACATCGGAGCACATAAAGTGACGGGAGGTTGAGTTCCCATAGTAACGGTGGGCGGAGCCAGCCAAGGCTAGGTTAGAATGCTGAGTGAATTGAATTTAGTCAGTTGGTGTTTGTGGGTTAAACTGTCAAGACCAAGCTCTAGGAGGGAGCAGGTTCTTAGTGGCAGTCGGAGTTTGGAACTGTAGTTCTGATAGATTGTGCTTTACAAACACCACACCCACAACATGACAGCCACACAACTCACGATGCCTACCTCTACAGTCCCACAACACAACAGACACACAACACACACAACGCATACATACCACTGCTAAACAGAAACCTACACAGTACAACCAACTAACACACCCCACATACACACCGTACATCCACACCACACTACCACTGTACACTCACAACAACAAACTACACACTCAACACCACAAACTCTTCTCCAAGCACCATCCCACCCACACACCACAAATCCTCCACTTTACAAACACCACACCCACAACATGACAGCCACACAACTCGCGATGCCTACCTCTACAGACCCACAACACACACACAACACACACAACGCATACACACCACTGCTAAACAGAAACCTACACAGTACAACCAACTAACACAGGAGGACATAACAACTACCAGGAGGACATCACTAACACAAATAGGGCACCAGGGACACAGGCACCACTGACAAACACATACCGCCGGAATGACACAAACTCGCAAAACCAACAAAAAAAACCCCAATCCTGCAACCAAAAAACCCACCCCATCTCCTAAATAGGGCACAGCAGCGCGTGCCGGGTACAGCTATTCTATCTATATAATAAAAGTCAGTGTTTGTATGTATGTATGCGTGCGGAGGAATATGTGGCAGCGTTCCGATTGGTTGCCACTGTGGGATTATTTGCATAACGCCTCTGATTGGCCAGCACCACCAACATTCCGACACTCTAAAGTGGCAGAGGGAGGTAATGAAAAGGCCTGAGGCAGTCAGGCATGGTTTAAGGCCAAAATACTTTGCGGCCCCCAACAATGACAGAACAAGACCAAACTTGGCACACAGACCCCCCCCCCCAAGACCCACTTTACATCCTGGTGCAGTTTGGGGGAGGATGGACCATGGATGATGGGACTTGCAGTACTTTAACTCACTTCCTTAGAGCACTGTGGCCCACACCTATGACGCATCAGGACCAAACTTGGCACACAAATCCCCCATGGCCCACTTTACATCCTGGTGCAGTTTAGGGCAGGATGGGCCACAAATGATGGGATTCGCCGTACCTTCATCCAATTCACTTCCCACAGAACACTGTCGCCCCTACAAATCACAGACCAGGCCCAAACTTGCCACACAGAGTACTCATGACCCACACTACATCTTGCTACAGTTCTAAGGGGGATGGTCCATGGATGATGGGATTTGCAGTACCTTCACTCACTTACTGAAACCACTGTGAACCTCATCCAATGACTGATCAAGACCAAATATATAATATTATTGCCATTATTGTAGCCAATGTGCCAACATTATCATATATAAAAATATTATAATACACACACACACACACACACATATATATAAAATGTATTATTATTGCCATTCTTGGAGCCAATGTGCCAACATTATTATATATATAATATGCTCTCTTGGCATTACTTCGCGAACGAAGATTCAGGAAGGACTCATCCCACGCTTTCTACAAGCCCGTTGATGACTAAAAAGGCCAACCTGAGATAGGCAAGTTCGGTTGCAGAAAGCACAGCAGAAAGTGTCCTTGGGTGATGTTGTTTCCAAGTTGCGGTTCTTTCTGCGTTGTCGTTTCTCTTCGAGACCCATTCAGCGTGTCTTCTCGGAAGAGGCCGCAGCATTGTGGAGAGTGCGTCTCCATGCCTCCCGATGTGAAGCCAGGGTGGACCATTGTTGGTGATCAATCTGGCCGAGCCTGAGATGTTGTTTCAGGGAGTCCTTATATCTCTTTTTGGGGGCGCCTCTCTTGCGCTGACCCGTGGCAAGTTCACCATAGAGTAGTATCTTTGGAAGGCGGTGGTCCTCCATCCTAGAGATGTGCCCTGCCCAGCGCAGCTGTGTTCTCAACAGCATGGCCTCAATGCTGGTGATCCCTGCTTGCTCAAGGACAGCAACATTCGTCACATAGTCGGTCCAGTGTATATTTAGGATTGTGCGAAGACAGCGCTGATGAAGGCGTTCGAGGAGTCGTAGGTGTTGGCAATAGGTGACCCATGTTTCGACGCATAGAGGAGAATAGACAGTACGATAGCTCTGAACACACTGATTTTGGTGCTTTGTCTCAGGTGCTTGTTGCTCCAGACTCTTTGCTGAAGCCTTCCGAATGCACTCTATGCCTTTGCTAATCTGTGATCGATCTCTTTATCAATCTTGGCACCTGAAGAGATGATGCTTCCCAGCAGGGCCGTGGCCAGGATTTTGGTTCGGGGTGAGTTTGGTGCTGAGACTGGGTGGAAGAGGGTCTTCCCTACCAAACCTTTTGTATTGTTATCCCAATAACCCCATTAATGTGGGATATATTGAGCATGGTGATCAGATCATGATATGAATAAACATAACAGTTTAAATAATGTACCAGTAAGGCCTTCTCGCGTGATAATTTCCTGTGGCTGCCTGCTTCCCAGGGAGGTGAACTGCTGGACGGACTTAAGCACAGATGTGCCTATTGATAGTGTTCTTCCTGTGGTGCAGGCTTGTAGAGGACTTCCGTTTTCTTCAGGCTGACTTCCAGCCCAGAAACGCTGGGAGTGGAAAACGCTAGTCCAGAAACACAAAGAACAATACTGAATATACACAATAATGTATTACAGTGGATATAGTAGCACAATATATATTAATACACAATCTGGTAGGCAATCTGTGTATTAATATATATTGTGCTACTATATCCACTGTAATACATTATTGTGTATATTCAGTATTGTTCTTTGTGTTTTTTGACTTCCAGCCCAAGCGGCTCTGCAGCTGTTGCAAAGCAGGACGTGAGGCGCTGCAGGGCTGCTTCTGAATGGGCGACAAGGGCAGCATCGTCGGCAAAAAAGCAGCTCACGGACTGGATAGTTTAGAGCAGGGCTGTCCAACTTCCCCTGGCCGACCTGTGGCCCCTTCCCTGCGGCCCCCTAACTTTTAAAAAATAAAATACAAATTAAAAAAACCAAAACCTGCCTCCGGGTTTAGGCAAGCATCGCGAGACTACGCCAGCCACAGACGGGATTTCGAGGGAGGTCGAAATCCCGTCTGTGGCTGGCGTAGTCTCGCAATAGCTGCCGAAATCTCGGGTCCCGCGGGATTTGCGGCCAGCCTGGGCGGGTGCCTCCTCCCCCCCTCGCGGCTGCTTCCAGGCCGGCCCCCATTCATTCCCTCAGAGAGAGGGAGGAGGGGAGTGAGGCAGGGAAAGCCCCTCCTGACTCCGTCCTCTTCCTGTGGAGGGCCCTCGCTTCCAGCCCGCGGATGGGAGAGCCGCCGCCCGGCCTGAGCTTGGCCTCGGCTCCAGCGGGGCTCTTTGGGATGGTGGCGGCGTTGGCGCTCGACCCTGTGGCGGGGGCTCCCGCAGTATGGGTAAGGAAGGGCCTGGCTCGAATCAATCAATCTAAAAACAGTGGGATGTTGGGTGAGGGGGGGAGGGGTCCCTCAGCGGCGGTTTCCTTGGCGACGCTTCCTCCCCCTCCTCCGCGCCCCCTCCCCCTTGTTGTGCTGCCTTCCCCCTTGTGCAGGGCGCAACGTGGCTTCCTTTGCGCCTGCCCCGCGGCTTGTTTTCCCTTCAGGGAGGGAGGGGGGGGCTCTTTGGGCCTCTGGGAAAGGAGGCCCCATCAAGCCCTGCGACGGCATTGAGGTGTTTGGGGTTTTTTTTTTGTGTCCCAATTTGAGTGTGGACTCAAATAACTCAAAGGTATTAGGAAACATTCCCCAAATCCACCAGTGTTCCCATTTGGGTATATTGAGTATTCATGCCAAGTTTGGTCCAGATCCATCATTATTTGAGTCCACAGTGCTCTCTGGATGGAGGCGACTACAACTCCACAACTCAAGGTCAATTGTAAGTAAATGGAGCCGGGAGGGGTGGAGCTGGGGAGGGGGAGGGGGTGGAGCCAGGGAGGGGTGGAGCTGGAGGGAGGGGTGGAGCCGGGGAGGGGCGGAGCCAGGGAGGGGCAGAGCCGGGAGGGGCGGAGCCAGGGGGAGGCGGGGAGCTGGGAGGGGCGGAGCTGGGGAGGGGAAGAGCCGGGGAGGGGTGGAGCTGGGGCGGGGGCAGAGCCGGGGAGGGGCGGAGCCAGGGAGGGGGAGAGCCAGGGAGGGGTGGAGCCGGGGAGGGGGGCGGAGCCCAGGGAGGGGCAGAGCTGGGGGAGGGCAGAGCCGGGGGGAGGGGGGCAGAGCCGGGAGGGGCAGAGCCGGGGGAGGGGGGGGAGGGGGGAGGGGCAGAGCCGGGGAGGGGGCGGAGCCGGGGAGGGGCGGAGCCGGGGAGGGGGCGGAGCCGGGGAGGGGGCGGAGCCGGGGAGGGGGCGGAGCCAGGGAGGGGGCAGAGCCGGGGAGGGGGAGAGCAGGGGAGGGCAGAGCCGGGGAGGGGGGCGGAGCCGGGGGGGGGAGCCAGGGAGGGGGCAGAGCCGGGAGGCGGAGCCGGGGAGGGGCAGAGCCGGGGGGGAGGCAGAGCCGGGAGAGGCGGAGCCGGGGGAGGTGCGGAGCCAGGGAGGGGGTGGAGCTGGGGAGGGGGCGGAGCCAGGGGAGGAGGCAGACCCTTCGGGCCCCCCAGGTGATCAGTGACCGGAATTCTGGCCCTTGGGCCCGTAGAAGTTGGGCAGCCCTGGTTTAGAGTCTTAGTGCGATCCCTCAGACGGCTTAAGTTGAACAAGCTACCATCAGTACGATAGCGTATATATATGCTGTCTGGATTTTATATACACTGTTATATAAAATCCAGATTAGAACTGGATTATATGGCAGTGTAGAGGGGGCCATAGTCCGACACTGAAAGCCCTTCAACACACTGGCTCTTAGGTGAAGTACCAAAAAAGCTACTGCTTCCTCACAACCTCTTTATGTTCCAGCTCTATACTTTTTTTTTTTTTACTGTTCCTTATAAAATATACATAGCTTTTTATTGAATTGCCTGCTGTCGAAATCTGCAAGAATTTTTATTGCTTTTTACTGTCCTAGAGAGGAATAAAAACGGCACCTTCCGTGTAATTTCGTAAGACACCAAGGCAGTAAATCTAATTTCGCCCGATATAGGATTGATGTTCGGGGGGAAAAAAACCCACCAAAACAAACAAAAACGAATCAAACCCTGAACTGGAAATTAGTGATATTGGTGACAAGGGGTTTGGGAATAAGTGCTACGCAGACCCCGAGCTGCTCTTCTTCGGGGTTTTCGCATTTGGGCGGTTTCAAAATAAAATGCGGATGTTTTTCGATATTGAAAAACAGGTGGATAGAAATGCACTGGCTCTCGGGAATAGTGGAAAGACTGTACCTTTGGGACGAAGCGCATGCTGTGTTTGCT
Organism: Anolis apletophallus; assembly: GCA_030556195.1. Taxonomy (NCBI): domain Eukaryota; kingdom Metazoa; phylum Chordata; class Lepidosauria; order Squamata; family Anolidae; genus Anolis; species Anolis apletophallus. The sequence goes on along the minus strand of JARBWK010000470.1, from coordinate 5,105 downwards.
GCAAGTCCACACGCTTAACTCCAGTGCCCCCATAAGCTTTTGTGTTTGTGTCAGGTCAACAGGCCCGGATTAACACCTTTTTGCGCCCTAGGCCACACTTTGGAATTACGCCCCCTTTAAGCCAACCTCTACCGCACCCCCCATCACTCAGACCCACACTAAAAGTAAATCATATCATGCAACTTACCTCAAATTCACTCAGGTAGCCCAATACATCTCAGTTGATCAGTAATTAAATAAATCAACAACAACCCGCGCCAATCAGCTCAGGTGTATCCAATGCAGTGGCAGGGAGTTCCACAGTCACGCTTTCTGCCCGAAGCAGGACTCGAACTCAGGACGCTAAGACAGAAGCACCGCCCCGGAAGAGGAGTCAAGGGAAGCGGGAGCCAATCACAGAAGCGCTTTCCCAAGGGCGGGAATTCAAATGGGAGAGTGACACACGCAGGCCCGGATTACCCATAAGGCCACCCTAGGCCATGGCCTACGGCGGCGGCCATGGGAGGGGCGGCAGATCCGAACCCCCCCAAAAAGGTTTTTTAAAAATTCAAAAAAATTCACAAAAAATATTCCCAAAAAAAGCGCGCATTGTGCTGGCGGCAGAAGCACCATCCACGGCCGCCCGCCACCCCCTTTGCTCTCCTCAGCTAAAAGGCTCTCCCACCGCCTTTGGCTCTGCCCGCCCCGGCTCCGCCCTGCCTCCTCGCCGGCGCGAGGGGAGGAAGGAAAGCCCCAACCCTGGAGCCGATCTCACGGGGAGCCACCATGCCGGCCACAGAAGCAGCCGAAATCGCCCTTTTCAGGCCAGCATGACGGCTTTAGGAGGGAGGGAGGAACCGCGGGGAGGCCCCCCACAGCTCCTCCCTCCTAAAGCCGTCATGTCGGCCTGAAAAGGGCGATTTTGGCCGCTTCTGAGGCCAGCATGGTGGCTTTAGGAGGGAGGGCAGAGCTGGGGCAGGGCAGAGGCGGAGCTGGGGGTGGGGCAGGGGTGGATCCGGGGCGGAGGGGGTGGAGCCGGGGTCGAGGGCAGAGCCTTTGGCCTAGGGTGCCAAAAGGCCATGATCCGGGCCTGGACACACGGCAGGGCCAATGACGGGATGGGATGGCGCCGAGGGGGCGGGGCCACCTGAGGCAAGCGACGCAGGCTCCCTGAAGGAGCGACTCCATCCCCGGCGGGGCCTTCCCGGCACTTACCTGCTCAAAGCACGGCCTGCCCAGCTGGAAGGGCAGACCCTCTTCGGTGCCCTCTGCCATCCCCACCAGTCTGCTCTCTCTCTCTCTCTGCCACCCGGCCACGCCCCCTGGCTCCGCCCTCGCCGCCTCCCATTGGCCTGGCCCCACCGCAGCCGCTGCGGGGCATGCCGGGAGGCGTAGTCTTTCTACTGCAGGGAGGGAGGCGGAAGCGGAGAGAGGTGCACGGCAGGAAGTGTAGTCTTCAGGACAGGGCCCGCTCTCATAGACATCTATGGGCGAGGCCGAGGGAGGGTGGGAAAACACGTTGCGTTTTTATTTGTTTCAACATTTTTATTTTTATTTTTTGGTCCGTCATCTGCGCCCCCCCCCCCCCTTTGGCTTGCGCCTCTAGGCCATGGCCTAGGTTGGCCTTATGGGTAATCCGGGCATGTGTCAGGAACAACTTGAGAAGCTGGCTTCTGGTGTGGGAGAATTGGCCGTCTGCAAGGACGTTGCCCAGGGGACGCCCGGATGTTTTGGTGTTTCATCATTCTTGTTGGAGGCTTCTGTCAGATTATTGCATTTTGAATAGCAATTCATGAGTCAGCACAAGATATATTTTCGCAGTTTGAGATGACCTGCAGTGTGACATGTTTGACACTAGATGGCGCTGTCTCAAGGCTGCTAAATGGAACCTTGAGGAATGTCAGTTACAAAGTGACAGTTGGGATTTGTCAGTTGGGATTTAATATCTGTGAGGAAAGGATGTTTAGAAAGGTAGCTGTGATGGCTGTTGTTTTTCGATGTTTAGCCAGTTATTGTTAAATACAATTCAATACAAAGTTATATATTTACCTTGTTAATTTGAATGAGAGTTTCATTATTCACTCGAACAGAGACTGGAGTTTTTGGGCCGATGGGGAATTAAACTTCTATATTTCTGTTGCCTATCCGCTGTGACACCACGCTCTCCCCGTATTCGAACCTGCGGCCTGTCTTCAGTCCCGCTGGCACAAGGGTTTAACCCAGAGTTTCCCAACCGCTATTCCACGGCACACTACTGTTCCGTGACGAATCATCTGGTGTGCCGTGAAAAACGTCTCCCCCCCTTCTCCCCCTCCTGCCGAACTCTTGCTGCTTGGGGAAGGAGGAGGAAGGGCCGGGTGGCGGCAAAGAAAAAGAAGAAGGGGCCGGGGCGCCGCCTCCTTCGGCCCTTTCCCCAGCCAGCCTCCAATCGAGGGAGGGAGGAGGGAAGGGTGACGTCGCTCGGGCCCTGCCCTCTTCCCTGCGGCAGAAGCTTGCTCATGCCTGATTGAGTAACCCCCGTCCCCAGCGCCGCTCTCCGCTATGACTCCGGCCCCTCGCTCACTGAGGCCGCGTGGAGGAGGAGGAGCATGAGCGGTGGACGGGCTTCAGTGGGCGGGGCTGGAGCCCGTCCACCACTCATGCTCCTCCTCCTCTGTGCGGCCTCAGCGAGCGAGGGACCGGAGTGATGGCGGAGAGTGGCGCCGGGGATGGGGAATTGCCGCCTTCTCCATCTTCCCCGCTGCCCCTTTCGCTTGTAAGCCGCTACCCGTGGCAATGGGAGCGGCTGAGGCTGGCGGCGGGACCCTGGGCCGGAGTCTGAGCTTGGTGGTGGCCCCTCGGCTTGCTCTACAGCAGTGTTTCTCAACCTGGGGGTCGGGACCCCCAGGGGGGTCGTGAGAGGGTTTCAGAGGGGTCGCCAAAGACCATCAGAAAACATGTATTTCTGATGGTCTTAGGAAGCCCTTTGGCAGAGAAGGTGGAAGATCTCTCCGCTTTTCCTTGTTTTTCTTTTTGGAAACAGACTGCGAATTCTCCCACCTAAAACTCTCCTTTGCTGTGATTGGCAGGCCTCCCAGCCAAAGGGAGGGCTGATTCTGAGATTCCAAGCGGGGAGAGCAGGTGTGCTTGGCGCATGGCAGCATGATGCGCATGTGTGGGTGAGGGAGAGAGGGAGAGGTGGGATGGAGGCTCACGCCAGCTAGTCTCTTCAAGGCATGAGGGTTCTGTGTAGGAAGTTTGACCCAATTCTATCATTGGTAGGGTGCAAGGGGTCTTTCATTGTAGACGAACTATAAATCCCAGCAACCACAACTCCCAAATGTCAAGATCTATTTTCTCAAACTCCACTAGTGTACACATTTGGGTATATTGAGTATTCATGTCAAGTGTGGTCCAGATCCATTATTGTTGAGTCTATAGTGGTCTCTGGATGTAGGTGAACTACAACTCCCAAACTCAAGGACAGTGCCCACTAAACCCTTCCAGTATTTGCTGTTGGTTATGGGAGTTTTGTGTTCCAAGTTTGGTTCAATTCCATTGTTGGTGAGTTCAGAATGCTCTTTGATTGTAGATGAACTATAAATCCCAGCAACTACTACTTCGAAATGACAAAATCACCCCCCCCTCCCCCAAATACAGTCATGAAGTAGCAATGAAAATAATGTTATGGTTAGGGGTCACCACAACATGAGGTACTATTTTAAGGGGTCGCAGCATTAGGAAGGTTGAGAAACACTGCTCTACAGCCTGAGGGTCCTGCTTGCCAAGTTTGGTCCAGATCCATCATTGTTTCAGTCCACAGTGCTCTCTGGATGTAGGTGAACTAAAACTCCAAAACTCAAGGTCAATTAACTATATGTATTACTGTGTTAGAGTGTCATTTTGTGTCATTTTGGTGGTGTGGCCCCAGATTTTTTTAATGTTAAAAGTGTGCCGCAGCTCAAAAAAGGTTGGGAAACACTGGTTTAACCCACTGTGCCATCAGGGGCTCTTCCTTCTTGGCTCCATAAGCTGAGAAGTAACCAGTTACAAGTCTCTTCTGCCAGAACCGCCATCAAAACTAAAACATAAGACAAATTGGCACCAACCTACAACATTTTTTTTCAAAATCTATGGAATGTATTATGGCAATTACACAAATATAGATTCCCCCCGTGTCATGACTCCAGATGTTTGGACTATGATCACTAGAAATGCTTGCCAGAGTTGATGGGAGCTGTAATCCAAAACATCTGGTGTGCCATCGTAGGAACTGCCATTTGAATGGCCTGCAATGGATATATAGAGGGGGTAATCTACTTAGTAAAAACTTGAGCAAGAATACCAAAACAAGAACATAGAATACTTCCAGGAAAGTAAAACCCTAAACCAAAGGCTTGACTGTAAACGAAAACCAGAGAACTCAGGCCTAGTTTCTGACTTGCTTGAACTAACTCTTAAGTAAACATCTCGCTAATTAATAGACACCCATGAAGTCATGTTTTTCCCCACGAAATCTCTCTTCAACTCTCTCACATAAGCACTTGGACCTCCAATGCCTATTTTCTGTTCTGATCTGTAAATGAAGACCTTTTTTGATCTCCATAATTCCAGCTGTTTCCTCCTGGGAGCCTTCTCTATCACTTATCTCTCCAGCCAACTCCTAATCTAATGTTGCAGTTTCTGGCTCCTCTGAATGACCTTGAAGCCCTGAGTCAGATTTTTCACAGAGAACCATCCTCGAATTTCCCAAACTTGAGGGCCCATCAATTTTGTGCCACAGGAAAGCTCACAATCTCCTCTAAATCATTTAATTGCTTGAACTAACTCTTAAGTAAAACAACTTGCTAATTAATAGACACCCATGAAGTCATGTTTTTCCCCATGAAAACTTTCCCACATAAGCACTTGGAGCTCCGATGCCTATTTTCTGTTTTGATCTGTAAATGAAGACCTTTTTTTCCATCTCCATAACTCCAGGTTTTTCCTCCTTAGGGCCTTCTGTATCACTTATCTCTTCAGCCAACTCCTTATCTAATGTTGCAGTTTCTGGCTCCTCTGATTGACCTGAAGCCCTGAATCAGATTTCTCTGAAAGAACCATCCTTGAATCTCCCAAACTTGAGGGCCCATCAATTTTGTGCCACA
>JARBWK010000469.1:0-30980 GCA_030556195.1 Anolis apletophallus | reverse complement strand
CCCTAATTAGTACAGGTCATAAAAGTCAGTGTATGTGTATGTATGTGTGTATGTGTCAGCTTTCTGATTGGCTCCCACTTCCACAGGCCACTGTGACCCGCATGAATGACAGACCTGGACCAAACTTGGCACACATAACCCCCATGACCCACTTTCCACCGTGGTGTCATTTAGGGGAGGATGCACCACCAATGATGGGATTTGCACTACTTTAATTACCTTCGACTCCTGTAGACCACTGTGAGGCCCACCAATGACAGATCTGGGCCAAAGTTGGCACACAGAGCCCCCATGACCCACTCTACATCCTGGCACGGATTTGGGGATAGCGGACAATGGATGATGGGATTTCCAGTACCTTCACTCACTTCCAGAGACGACTATGAACCACACCAATGACTAATCTGCCCAAGATCTGCCCAAGATGGCGCCGGGGCAGGAGCAGCCTGCAGGAGCGCTCCACCCGTGCCCACCAGATCTTGCAGACAAAACACCCGAGACCCCAAATCTTTTGGAGAAAGACCAACTTCCAGCTGAAGTAGATCCCCGTGCCCCAGGAGGGGCCGGTGTGGGTCCTCAGCAGGATGCCGTTGAGCCAGAGGATGACTACGAGGATTTTTACAGATTCTGCCTGGGCCTGGAAGCCGAGCTGAGGGCGCAAAAGATCTCCGAGGCATTGCAGCCTCTGCCTTCGCTCACACCTCTACCGCGACCTGTGCCTTCAACGACCACTCGCCCCTCTACTCCCACGCTAGGGGGGCCGCTGACTTTAACCCAACTCTGGACTGAATTTAGCCTACTGGAGGCGAGGTTTAGGGAGTTTGGTGAGAGCCTACAACTCACCATTGCTGACGCTGCCGGCGTTCACCCAGCCGCAGACCGCCTCTCAAACCGTCGCAGCCCACGGGACCCACAGCATGGGGGGAAAGAAGGCGAAGGAGCAGGTATCATCTCCCGGCCTCCTAGCCCCAGCCCCAGGAGCTCCCCAGATCTTCTGTGGGACCACTCCTGGGACCCCCAAGTGGAAGATCAGATGGCCATACAACCAGTGGACTCGCCGAGACCCCGGGCAACACTGGCAAGCCCGAGAGAGCAGCGGAGGGCCACGACCCCCTCCATCGAACTGCTTCTTCGGGTGACGAATGTCCAATTGTCCAAGCTGGTTTGGACCCCGGAGTCTGCCCATGGTCGTCCCTGCAGGAGATCAATGGAGCCCTGCCTCGACCGAGGGCAAGAGGCAGAAGACGGTGAGTCCTTCTGCATCGACCAGGTGCTTCAACGCTGCGCTGGCGCTCGCCAAGGCGCTCTCTCTCCCACTCAGCAAGAAGGGAGCTGAGGGCAGTGAGAAAGATGGCGCGTGGCCTTGAGGACGCGCAAGAAGAGCATGCGTCCCCCTCCTGAGGGGGCGGAGAGGTGCTGAGGCGCAGGCGCACTCGCCATCAACGCCGGGCGCCGGAAGAGACGGCCCTCAACCACCACCCTCTGACCGACGTCAGAGGAGGCGATGGAAGTGACGCAACATGAGCCCTGCCCCCCCGGAAGCGAGTGGAGGAGAGAAGAGGCGGCACCAGAAATACAGGAGACGCCCTGTGTGCCGACGCGAGCGACGCCGGGAGAGAGGGCCCCCTCGGGAGAAGAGCAACAGCGCCACCTGGGTGGCGGAGGACCTCCTCCGCTGGTATTAGAGCAACGGCCTGAGTTCCAGCCGAATATGGAGGGACCCCAGCGGGTGACCATCAGCTATCAGGAGCCACAGAAGGCTTCAACTACGCCTGTCCCAACTGCTGTAAGCCCCAACCATGTAAGCCCCACTGAGCAGCCTTTGGTCAGAAACCCCCATAGAGGGTCGGACTCGGCTACACAGCCTGCGGCGGAGAGCCAGCACCTAGGCCAGGGTGGGCCAGGGAAGCAGAGGGGAGAACACAAGGACACTAACGGGCCCCACTGCCAGGACACTGGTAGATCCTGGGAAGGCACGGTTTAGGACAAGGACTTTTTGGGGAGCGGGTTTTAGCAATGGGAATCGGGGAGAAACCCCCGGCCCCATGCCCTTACCCCCCCAACCTAGGCAGACTGGAGGACCTAGTGAACCACCGGACATAGAGCAAGACCCAGCCATACCATCACAGACATTACAAGACTTTGCTGAGAGGAAGATATCTCAGCCTCCTCCCGCGACCCTCTGCCCCTCGGGGATGGAAAGTCATCACCGGCACGCCCCCCCTTTTCAGAGGGAGGGCAGAAAGCCGGACACTTAAGGGTTTCGGGGAGGACGGAGCGGGGCGGGCAATACGAGTGATCTCGGGTAGGGGCAACTGGGACGGTAGACGTAGGCCCTAATGAGAGAAGGCGGAGGAGCCATCGTGTGGCTCGTCCGCCTTCTGACCTACGAGCTATCCCTCGGCACGCAGATGTGTTCCCAACTACTTCTCCTCCGACTCTGATCCTGGCCAACGCCAGGTCCGTGCGCACAAGACCGGGACCATCCGGGACCTCCTCCTGGAGAGAGATCGATCTAGCCTGTTTGACAGAAACATGGCTCCAGGAGGGGACGAGGTCGTTGTGCATGAGGTGGCATCTCCTGGGTATGTGGCCAGCTATCAGATGAGGACAGAGAGGCGGGGGGGGAGGGGTTGCCATCCTTAGCCGAGACACTTTTAATTCCAGGACGATTCCGACCGCGAACATTCCGGGGATGGAGTGCGCGGGTCTGGTGTGGGACCTTAGTGAGAGCGTGGCCTTCCTGCTGGTGTACCGTGCACCCAACCCACCGGGCGGGAGTCTACCTGCTGCTGGAGGTGGTCGCGGTGGGCATTGAGGTTCCCTAAGCTTATTGTCTTGGGGGACTTCAATGTCCACGCCGATACCCCCTCAACGGCAGCCGTGGACCTGGTGTCCACCATGGAGACACTAGGACTCTCACTTTGTAAGACCGGTCCCACGCATCAGGCCGGGCACACCCTAGATTTGATCTTCGCGGCCGGAATTAACGTGACCCTAGCCTCCATTATGGAGGTTCCATGGTCGGATCACAGGGTCCTGGAAGTCCGGCTGGGGTGGTTCCCCTCCCGGTAAGGGTGCCGAGCCTATTCTGGTTCGCCCGAAGAGACTTATGGAACCCACTAGGTTCCTGAATGCTCTAAGGGAGTGGGAACTTCCCAGCGACTCAGTCGATGGGCAAGTGGATTACTGGACTGTCAGTCTCTCCACGGCCCTAGACGAGATCGCCCCCAGGCGCGCTCTCCTCCCCCGCAGAAATCGCTCGCCTTGGTTTACCGAGGAGCTGCGGGCGATGAAGCGGAGGAGGGGACAGTTAGAGGACGTGTGGCGGAGTCTCCGTGACAAAGTGTCGAAATCAGCTTATAAACAGTTTAAAGAAGTTTATGAGCGTGCTATCAAGGAAGCCAAAAAAGTTTACTACTCTTCCTTGATAGAGTCAGCTAGCTCACGCCCAGCGCAATTGTTTAGGATAATTCGATCTTTGACAGTGATCCCGACTGTCCCAAACGATAGGGGTTTGGCGCCAACAGCTGAGGCCTTTCAAAGCTATTTTGCCGACAAGATTTCGACTCTCGGCGGGACATTCCAGCCACCTTTGATACAGTTAGCGAACTCGAGACCCCGCCACTCGGCGGCCCACCTTCACCCGTTTCCAACTGCTGGGCGCAGCAGCTGTCGACAAGTTACTTGCTGCTGCTAGACCAACTACATGCTCCCTCGACCCGTGCCCCTCCTGGCTTGTTAGAGCGTGCCGGGAGGGGGCTACGAGCCCCTGGGCACGATCATAAATAGCTCCCTTGAGCAAGGAGTCTTCCCCGGGGGACTGAAAGAGGCTATGGTGAGACCGCTGCTGAAGAAGCCGAATTTAGATCTTTCGGCTCCCTCCAATTACCGGCCAGTTTCCAACTTGCCCTTCCTGGGCAAGGTAATTGAGAGGGCAGCAGCGGATCAGCTGCAGCGGTTCTTGGAAGACACAGCTGGATTTGATCCCTTCCAGTCCGGCTTCCGTATTGGGCACGGGACGGAGACCGTGCTTGTCGCCATTACAGACCAACTCCGCCGCTAGCTGGACCAGGGTGGATCGGCACTGCTTGTCTTGTTAGATCTGACAGCAGCCTTCGACACAGTAGATCACGCATTACTAACCCACCGCTTAGCCGGCTCCGGGGTCGGGGGACTGCCCTTAAATGGTGGCCTCCTTCCTCCGGGACCGGGGACAACGTGTGGAGGGGGCGGGAGGTCTCCGGGGAGATCCCCACTTGATTGTGGGGTCCCCGGGGGCCATCCTCTCCCCTTATTATTCAATGTGTATATGCGCCCTGGCCCAGCTGGCCCGCGACTTTGGTCTGGAGTGTTACCAGTACGCTGATGACACCCAGCTTCTGCTGAGAATGGACGGCAAGCCGGACACCGTACCCGATTGTTTCCATCAGTGCCTTGAGGCTGTGACTGGTTGGCTGCGGGCCAGCCGGCTGAAGGTGAACCCATCGAAGACGGAGATCTTGTGGCCTGGTCGACCTGGACGGGATGAGTGCCGGTTGACTACCCTGTATGGCGAGCGGCTTAGCCCATCGCCTGTTGTTAAGAGCTTGGGTGTCAGACTGGACCCCCTGCTGACCATGGAGGCCCAGGTCTCCGCGGCCAGCAGGGCGTCATTTTTCCACCTACGACAGGCTAGGCGACTGGCACCCTACCTTTCCAGGGACGACCTGGCCACGGTAATCCAAGCGACGGTCATCTCGAGATTAGACTACTGTAACGCCCTCTACGTTGGCCTTCCCTTGGCGACAATCCGGAAACTCAAGCTGGTGCAGAATGCCGCTGCTCGCTTGCTGGCGGGAACGTCGGTAAGGGAGCATATCACGCCCATTCTTCGGCAGCTGCACTGGCTTCCTATTGAGTACCGAATCGCTTTCAAGGTGTTGGTATTAACCTTTAAGGCCCTACACGGCCTGGGGCCTGCGTACCTGAGGGACCGCCTTGCCCCATACATTCCCCGAGATCACTACGTTCTGAGGAGTCGAATCTGCTTTTGATTCCATCGGTCCGTGTCTGTCACCTGTCGGCAACCAGGCAGAGGGCTTTCTCTGTGGCGGCTCCGGTCCTTTGGAACTCTCTCCCAGATGACGCCCGAGCCGCCACGGAACTCATCCCGTTTCGCAGGATGTGTAAGACTGCTCTGTTTAGACTGGCTTTCGGCGAACATTGAACATATTCATCTGTATAAGCAGTACCTAGTCCAGGGACTGCTATAATGTGTAATACTACCACACTCGGGACCCATGTTGCTGTTTTATGTTGGTTTTATGTCTGTTTTTATTGTACGGCGACATGTATGTAACATGTTAGCCGAATTTTACATTGTTATCCGCCCCGAGCCTGCAGGGAAGGGCGGAATATAAGATGGAACAAATAAATAAATAAATAAATATATAGGTAGGTTGATAGACAGATACATCGGTAGACAGATACATAGGTAGACAGGAAGCAAGAAAAAAAGGTAGGGAGATACATAAATACATAGGTAGGTTGATAGACAGATACATAGGTAGACAGGTAGGTAGAAAAATAGGTAGGAAGGTAGATACATAGGTAGACAGGAAGGCAGAAAAATAGGTAGGTAGATACATAAATATATAGGTAGGTTGATAGGCAGATACATAGGTAAACAGGTAGGTAGAAAAATAGGTAGGAAGGTAGACAGGAAGCCAGAAAAGTAGGTAGGTAGATACATAAATACATAGGTAGGTTGATAGGTAGGTAGGTAGACAGATACATAGGTAGATAGGTAGAAAAGTAGGTAGGTAGGTAGATACATAGGTAGATAGGTAGGTAGAAAAGTAGGTAGGTAGATACATAAATATATAGGTAGGTTGATAGGTAGGTAGGTAGACAGATACATAGGTAGGTAGGTAGAAAAGTAGGTAGGTAGATACATAAATAGGTAGGTAGGTAGACAGATACATAGGTAGGTAGATAGGTAGACAGGTAGATTGGTAGATACGTAGGTAGGTAGAAAAATAGGTAAGTAGATAAATACATAGGTAGGCTGACAGACAGATACATAGGTAGATACATAGGTAGGTAGGTAGAAAAAAGGTAGATACATAAATACATAGGTAAGTTGATAGACAGATACATAGGTATATACAGTACATGGCAAACATTCAATGCCAACTAGACACACAACACATATAGACAGACACACAGAGGCTATGTAACACTCCAGCTTCATGAGGGTATGCTCGGATTCCGGCCACCGGGGGAGCTGTGGCTTCACCACTTGTGACACCCATGGAGCACTTCCTCATTCTTCCGCATGTTGCTGGAGAGTTTTTATGGCGTTGTCAATTAGTTAAATTAGCCTCCCCGCTAATTTAAATTTCCTACTTGACAGATGCAACTGTCTTTCAGGCTGCAAAGGTCAACAGCAAGCTAGACTACTAATGGTCGGGAGCTTACTCCGACCCTGGCTGGCTTCGAACTCATGACCTCTCGGTCAGTAGGGATTTCATGCAGCTGGCTATTATTATTATTATTATTAAACTTTATTTATACCCCGTCACCGTCTCCTAGAAGGGACTCGGGGCAGCTCACGTGAGGCCGAGCCCAACAACACAGCAATCAAACAACACAGCCGCAAATAAAAACAACACAATCAATACACACATGTAAACAGTAAGGACACAAAGTTTGATTTCTAATTATCTTTTTTTGGAAAAACCCGGAATTATGCATAGATTCAGGAACGAGCTGTTTTTGGAGACAGCACAACACCCTTTTCTAGACACACAACCCACATCACACCATCATGGGGAAGCGACAGATGTGGACAACCCTCAGGCTCGGAGGGAGGCCGCCCTTCGAAAGAGACGCCGGGTCAGAAGACTCCTGCTCAGCTGCAGCTACGCAACAGGCCCCACGTTCTCACACAACTAACTAACGGACGCCCGATCAGGAAACGCAACCTCTTGGGGACACCCACAATGAGTTAAGATGCCGCCCAGTGCATCGTCCTTGACCAGTGTGCGGGGGGCAGCCCTGGCTGGGACAACACTGCTCCGCATTCACACGGACACAACCAGGCAGGTGTCCCGTCCCCCATCGCAGACCAGGCGCAACGGGAACACACTCGGGAGGAGGAGAGGCTCCTGGGCGGATCTCAACGGATGCGCCGGGGATGTCGAGGAGGAGGAGGAGGGCAACGCTTCACACCTGCACAATTCACATCCACAGGGTCACTTTTCTGGGGAACTACACACGACCAAAAGGGACCCGGCCAGTCCTCCGAGTGAGCAGGTCTTGGTAGTAGGCGGCTCCCTCCTCAGAGGAACGGAAGCTGGCGTTTCCAGACCGGGTGGGGTGACTTGAGATATATGCAAAAATACGCCACATCACTCAGAGGCTCAGCAGGCTTCTCAACCCCCATCACCCCCCCCCCCCCCAATGTTGATTCATGTAGGAACCAAGGACACCGCTGGGCCTACTTTGTTCGAGCTCTGGGAACAAAGCCAAAGCAGCGTCATGCGCAGACGGCCTTTTCACCCCTCCTCCCAGTCGCAAGGCACGGCCCTGCAAGGGCCAGAAAGGGAGCACAGGCCAAGGAAAGGGTGCCAGGAGGAATGTTTCGGCTTCCTTGGCCGTGGCCGGCTTTCCCAGGAGGGTGGCCTGCTGGCAAGGGACGGGGTGCGTCTCACGTAAGGAGGACAACACCTTTGTGCTCACAGGCTCACACACCTCACGAGGCGCACCTTAAACGAGGTCCACCGGGGGGGGGGACGACGGCCTTGCGAACAGCGCTTGACCCACAGCGTCCTGTTCAACATCGTTACGAACGACTGAGAGGAAGGGTGAGAAGGCGGGGTCACCAAGGTCACAGGCGACACCCAATGCGGAGGAATGGGCCAGACTCCAGGGGACGGGAGCGAAACTCAACCCGACCTTGACCGGTGGTTCTCAGCCCCTCAGTCCGGTTCCTGGTGTTGTGGTGACCACAGCCCAACCATAACATGCTTTCCGTGGCTCCTTATGGTATTGCCAATTATTTAATTATTTAATATTTATTTATTTATTTTATTTATTGTTCATTTTTGTATTCCGCTCCTCCCAGCAGGCTCGGGGCGGATGGCAGCAAATAAAACGGGCGACATGTCACCACATGTCGGCATGCAGCCCTACATTAAAAGCGTAAATAACATAAGACACATTTAAAACACATTACATCACCACACAGGTATGGGAGGACATGCGACACAGTTCTTAGTCCGGTGTGCCTAATTGAAGGCTAGGCCAAAAACAAGCCCTCCGGAAAGGGGCCAGTTCCGAGATAGCTCGGACACTGTCCGGGAGGGCGTTCCAGAGCACCAGCGCCGCTACGGAGAAAGTTCTCTGTCTAATCGTCGATAGGTGGCAGGAGCGGACTGATGGCACTGACAACAGATTCTGTTCATCTGAGCGCAGTGATCTCGGGGGAGAGTACGGGGTAAGGCGGTCCCTCAGGTACGCAGGCCCTAGGCCGTGCAAGGCCTTGAAGGTCAACACCAACACCTTGAAGGCAATTCGGTACTCAATAGGAAGCCAGTGCAGTTGCCGGAGGATAGGTGTAATATGCTCCCTCACTGGCGTTCCCGCCAGCAGGCGAGCGGTGGCATTCTGCACTAGCTTGAGTTTCCGGATTGTCGACAAGGGAAGGCCAACGTAGAGGGCATTACAGTAGTCTAATCTCAAGATGACCGTCGCTTGGATTACCGTGGCCAGGTCGTCCCTGGACAGGTAGGGTGCCAGTCGCCTAGCCTGCCGGAGGTGAAAGAATGACGTCCTGCTGACCACGGAGACCTGAGCCTCCATGGTCAGCGAGGAGTCCAACAGAACCCCCAAGCTCTTAACCGATGGCGATGGGTTAAGCCGCTCGCCATCCAGGGCAGGGAACCGGCACCCACCCAGCCCAGGCCGACCGGGCCACAGGATCTCCGTCTTCGACGGATTCACCTTCAGCCGGCTGGCACGCAGCCAACCAGTCACGGCATCGAGGCATTGATGGAAACAATCGGGTACGGAGTCCGGCCTGCCGTCCATTCTCAGCAGAAGCTGGGTGTCATCCGCATACTGATAACACTCCAGACCAAAGTCGCGGGCCAGCTGGGCCAGGGGGCGCATGTAAACGTTGAATAATAAGGGGGAGAGGATGGCCCCCTGGGGGACCCCACAGTTAAGTGGGAGTCTCCCGGAGACCCCCCTCTCCACACGTTGTCCCCGGCCCTGGAGGAAGGAGGCCATCCATTGAAGGGCAGTCCCCCCGACCCCAGAGCCGGCTAAACGGTGGGCCAACAGTGCGTGGTCTACAGTATCAAACACTGCTGTCAGGTCTAACAGGACGAGCAGGGCCGATCCACCCTGGTCCAGCTGGTGGCGAAGTTGGTCTGTAATGGCGACAAGCACGGTCTCCGTCCCATGCCCAATACGGAAGCCGGACTGGAAGGGATCGAGTCCAGCTGTGTCTTCTAAGAACCGCTGCAGCTGATCCGCTGCTGCCCTCTCAATCACCTTGCCTAGAAAAGGCAAATTAGACACAGGCCGGTAATTGAGGGAGCTAAATTCGGCTTCTTCAGCAGCGGTCTCACCATGGCCTCCTTTAATCCCCCTGGGAAGGAAGACTCCTTGCTCAAGGGAGCTATTTGTGATCGTGCCCATATGACGTTCGATTACGAAGTGTGCTGCTACGGCCGGGTTCTCTGGATGGATCGGTTCCTTGGCTCACGTTTCGGGACATGTGGCTGCGGTGGCGATCCCTGTGTAGGCGTGTCCACAGCCGCATGAGGGCACACGGCAGGCTCCCGAAGAGGCCCTGCAGCTCCCCTCCCCTCCGCTGGAGCCTGCCGTATGGTACGCAGCTACGGACACGTCCACGCAGGGACCGCCACGCGCAGCAGCAGCAGCAGCAGCATCCCCCAAACAGGAACCAGGGAACGCGAAAGGCTCTGCAGGCTGATTCAGGCAGAGGGGTCGGCCACGGCAGAGCGCCCGAGGAACCCCCCTTCCCCCCCCCCGGGCAGAGAGTGTCATCGCCTGAGAGGACAGGCATGCCCCATGGCCGCTCTCACAGGCACCAGCAACACGGAGGAGGAGGAGGAGCCACGCGAAGCACCTGGGACTTCTCCACAGAGAGGAGGGAACCGAGGACGTGAACAAGACCTGGCCACCAGGATTGAACATCAGGACAGCAAAAGGAAACCAGCACTGGGGAAACAGGGGAACCCCAGGCACGAAACCACCCAGGCCGGCTCACACCTCCCCCAGGCAGGAACGCGCCAGGCCTTGAAGCTGCAAAGCTGTGCAGTGCTGATGAAGGCGGTTAATGCCCACATTCCCCCTTGCTTCCCACAGGCAAGAGCTTGTTCCCCACCCTGGGCACCACCCCCCATAGAGGTGTGTGTGTATTTGTGTATGTATACACACACACACACACAGATCTATATATACACGGCACCCCCTCCCTCCGTGGCCCAGTGTCCAAGAGACCCCAACCACCCCCGAGGGCGCCTCCTGCCACAGGCTGGCGTGGGCGGAAGGTCAGGAGAGAGAGAGAGAGTGCTGCTCCCGGGAAACTCCCCCTGAGAGGCGGGGCGTGCTTCCACGGCGACGCCTCGGAGGTGGCGCAGGCCCAGGAAGGGGGGTGAGGGGCCAGGGAAGCCGCGTGCTCGGGGAGCCTGGGCCAGGGGTGGCGGGGCCTGGTTCCGCCCTGCTGCTGCTGCCCACAGGCCAGGGACCCCGGGAGGGGCAGGCCTGGGCCCCAGTGGGCACCCAGGAGGAAGCCCCGGGGGCGGGTGAGCCACAGAGACAGCCAGCGAGCGGCGAGCGGCGCCCTGCGGGGGGTTGGGGGCACCCAGGGCGGCAGGGAGTCCTCACCTGGCGGGGCTTCCTCGGGAGGCAGGCCTCGGCTGAGGCGGCACAGGCAGGCAGGCAGGCAGGCAGGCAGCAGGAGCGGGGCGTGGCCCGGCTGGCCTGCCGCTCCCTGATTGGCAGTGGCGCCCCTGGCCCCGCCCCTCCTCCTCCTGCGCTCCCTCCCTCCCCGCCTTGGCCTTCCCGACAAGGGGGAGAGGGGCGGGCCCGGCTGGCCTCCGCGCCCTGATTGGCGGGAGGCTGCCGCCCTGGCCCGCCCCTCCTCCTCCTGCGCCGCCCTCCCTCCCCCGCCTTGGCCTGCCCGACAAGGGGAGGGGCGGGCCCGGCTGGCCTCCGCGCCCTGATTGGCGCCGCTGCCGGCCCTGGCCCCGCCCCCTCCTCCTCCTGCGCCGCCTCCCTCCCGCCTGCCCGACAAGAGAAGAGGGGCGGGGCCCGGCTGGCCTGCCGCTCCCTGATTGGCGGTGGCGCCCCTGGCCCCGCTCCTCCTCCTGCGCTCCCTCCCTCCCCGCCTTGGCCTTCCCCCAGAAGAGCAGAGGGGGCGTGGCCCGGCTGGCCTGCCGCTCCCTGATTGGCAGTGGCGCCCCTGGCCCCGCCCCTCCTCCTCCTGTGCCGCCTCCCTCCCGCCTTCGCCTGCCCGGCAAGAGCAGAGGGGGCGCGGCCCGGCTGGCCTGCCGCTCCCTGATTGGCAGTGGCGCCCCTGGCCCCGCCCCTCCTCCTCCTGCGCTCCCTCCCTCCCCGCCTTGGCCTGCCCGGCAGGGCAGAGGCGGGGCCCGGCGGCCCTCCCGCGCCCTGATTGGCGCCGCTGCCGACCCAGGCCCCGCCCCTCCTCCTCCTGCGCCGCCTCCCTCCCGCCTTGCCTGCCCGACAAGGGAGAGGGGCGGGCCCGGCTGGCCTGCCGCTCCCGGATTGGCGCCGCTGCCGGCCCTGGCCCCGCCTCCTCCTCCTGCGCCGCCTCCCTCCCCGCCTGCCCGACAAGAGCAGAGGCGGGGCCCGGCTGGCCTGCCGCGCCCTGATTGGCGGGGAGGCTGCCGCCTTGGCCCCGCCCCTCCTCCTCCTGCGCCGCCTCCCTCCCGCCTTGGCCTGCCCGGCAGAGAGGAGGGGGCGGGGCCCGGCTGGCCTGCCGCTCCCTGATTGGCAGTGGCGCCCCTGGCCCCGCCCCTCCTCCTCCTGCGCTCCCTCCCTCCCTGCCTTGGCCTGCCCGGCAGAGGGGGGCGGGGCCCGGCTGGCCTCCGCGCCCTGATTGGCGCCGCTGCCGGCCCTGGCCCCCCCCCTCCTCCTCCTGCGCCGCCTCCCTCCCCGCCTTGGCCTGCCCGACAAGGGAGAGAGGCGGGCCCGGCTGGCCTCCCGCTCCCGGTTGGCGCCGCTGCCGGCCCTGGCCCCCCCCTCCTCCTCCTGCGCCGCCTCCCTCCCGCCTTGGCCTGCCCGGCAAGAAGAGAGAGGGGCGGGCCCGGCTGGCCTGCCGCGCCCTGATTGGCGCCGCTGCCGGCCTGGCCCCGCCCCTCCTCCTCCTGCGCCGCCTCCCTCCCCGCCGCCTGCCCGACAAGGGGAGAGGGCGGGGCCCGGCTGGCCTCCCGCTCCCGGATTGGCGCCGCTGCCGGCCCTGGCCCCCCCTCCCTCCTCCTGCGCCGCCTCCCTCCCCGCCTGCCCGACAAGAGCAGAGGGCGGGGCCCGGCTGGCCTGCCGCGCCCTGATTGGCGGGAGGCTGCCGCCTGGCCCCGCCCCTCCTCCTCCTGCGCCGCCTCCCTCCCTCCCGCCTTCGCCTGCCCGACAAGGGGGAGGGGCGGGGCCCGGCTGGCCTCCCGCGCCCTGATTGGCGCCACTGCCGGCCCTGAGAGGTGGCGAAGGCCCAGGAAGGGGGTGAGGGGCCGGGAAGCCGCGTGCTCGGGGAGCCTGGGCCAGGGGTGGCGGGGCCTGGTTCCGCCCTGCTGCTGCCCACAGGCCAGGGGCCCCCGGGAGGGGCAGGCCTGGGCCCCCAGGAGGAACCCCCGCGGGTGAGGGGCTGGGGGCACCCAGGGCGGCACGGAGTCCTCACCTGGCGGAGCTTCCTCGGGAGGAAGGCAGGCAGGCAGGCAGGCAGGAAGGAAAGAGGCAGGCCTCGGCTGAGGCGGCACAGGAAGGCAGGCAGGCCCCTGAGGAGGCGGGGCAGTCTCCACGGCAACAGCGGGAGGGGGGGAGCGGGCGGGGCCCGGCTGGCCTCCCGCTGCCTGATTGGCGCCGCTGCCGCCCTGGCCCCGCCCCCGGTCCTCCTGCGCCGCCTCCCTCCCTCCCCGCCTTCGCCTGCCCGAGAGAGGAGAGGGCGGGGCCCGGCTCGCCTGCCGCGCCCTGATTGGCCCTGGCGCCACTGCCGCTCTCGGCCCCGCCCCCTCCTCCCTCCCTCCCTTTGGGGGCGTGTCCTGCGTTTCCAAAGGAAAGGCGTTCCTGCATCTTCTCCCTCCTGGCAGGCAGGCAGGGCCCCCCTCCAAGCCCTCCCTTGGAAGCCAGGCCAGGAGGGCGCCTGGACATCTCCCCCGCCTGCTGCTGGAGGCCGGCCTGGCACTTGGCCACCTCCTCGAGAGCTCAACAGCCTTCTATCTTCAGAGTCTGGCTGCTTCCTGCGGGAGGAAACCCTTCCTTGGGAAGAAGGGATGATTATGATTATTATTATTATTCTACTACCACTATAACAATAATAATAATAAGAAGAAGAACACTTTTTTATTGGGAGGGGATTATTATTATTATTATTATTATTCTACCATAACAACAACAACAACGAAACTTTCATTTACCCGTGAAGTCGAGCCCCAGAGCCCCTGTTTCGTTGACCTGCAGCAGGGAGTTCCAAAGTCCCTGCACATGTGGTCTGGCATCTCTAGCACCAAAAAAGGCTGGGATCTGGCCTCAAAAGACCTCTTTGCTTCCTGGCCTCCCTTGACCTGAAGCCACGGACTCTGTGCGCACGGAGTTGCATGCGGACAGGCCAACAGGGGCAAGCCCTGAGCGGTTTGGGAGACATGGTTTCCGAAGGACTTCCGTGTGTTTGGACTCTCCTCTGGCTATTAGCAGAAAGGACTTTCCTCTTGTAGTTTTCCCCAAGGACACAGATGGACTTTCTTCCTTTCTCCTCCCTGAATAGGAAGTCATTGTTTCCCTGGACTCTCTGGCTATGGAACTGTGTGAAACGCCAAAGCTGCATGGAAGCCCAGTATTTCCCTGTATTTCCCTGGACTCCTTCTGCGTACGTTCTCCCTTGGCGTGCCCTGACTAACCCCCATGACATGCCTAGAGACACTGTACAAGAGTGTTATTATTATTATTATTATTTCCTTTTCCTTCTCTCCTTGCGTTTCAAATGGTAACTTCTGAATGTTTTGCCTTGAGGAAATGTACTTTGTAACTAAGGTGACTCCTCCCGCCTGTCAAAAAGCCCCAGGCATGAGGAAAATCCCAAGGGCCCAAACAATCGGGGGTAAGGTTGCAGGACAGCAGGGGTCTCCCCTTGCCAACCAGACAGGCCGTAATCTCAAAACTTCATTAACACATCTATTAATTGATCAGGGATTCCTCTAATGACCCAGGAAGAGCCCTGTCTGTTTAGCCTCACGTGGAAAATCCCACAGTCTCTCACACGTTTACTAAACAAAGAGAAACCACCAGAAGTGCATGCTACGGCCAGGAAACGTCATTGATTCTTCATCACCACACAAAGATAGCCAAACATCGCCAGATTTAGGGTTTCCTCCTTATCCATGAAACTTCATTAACACATCTTGATCTTCAAAACCCTGACTCAATATTCCATCCACCCCCCCCCCCCCTTTCCTCCCAATTGGCTCAGACCCACAGCCAATGGAGGCAAGCGGGCAGTTTGAAAACTGTTCTGTTTTGGGGAAAGTATAAAAACGTATGTGTTGAATGTATGCTTGGTACTAGCGTGGCCGAAGTATGGCCGAACCAGGAAGCCCCAAATCCAGGAGATCTAACTGCAGAGAGTCCCCAGTATTCCTCTTGGCCCATGGCCTAAGTTGCACCAGTACCAGACCTTTTTTCCCCTTCTGCCCCACTCAGTTCCATAGTTCACGACACCAACTTCGTCCCTCCCAGTACACCCAGCCACCGTTGCTTCCCCTCACCCCATCTGCACAACATTTACACAGCCAAATAGTACATGAAAGACATTTTAGCTAACATCAAATAGCATAACAATAAAACCAGGACATTTTCCCCAGCACCACCAAAACCCCACACATGGCAACAACACATTGAACCCCATCAACAGCCCACAGCAAGACAGAAGCCAAATACATTTCCCCTCCCATTCAGTCCCCAGAGCACCAATGCATACATTAGGAATACTCCACATAACATTGCAAAACAATAGAAAAGGACACTTCTCCCAGCGCCCACACAGCCTCACACATTGCCATAACCCTCACAACCCCATAAGCAAACCCCTGCTTGATCCTCCCTCCATACCCCCAAGCCACAACAGCCTGGCCAATCTCCACCCAGGCCTGTGCAAGGCCGCTGCAATACCACCACCCACCACTAGGGCCGAAACGCCCGTCCCTCCCTCAACCGTTAAAAAGAGAAACTTCCCCCAAACAAACAAAACACTAAACATAACAATAAACAAACCCCCCACCGACCTTCCCCCTGTTCCTACCTTGGTTTCCGCCCCCTCACCGATCGTCCGTGCTGCAACCAGCCTCTAACGGGGGCCCGGCGAGCGGACGGCATTTTCTGCACACCCGCTCGCCCCGTCGCCATCTTGGAAAGGTGGGGGGGAAGAGCGCTCCAAAGGGTGGGGGCAAGGAACGGAGCGATCCGCGGATAAGTGAGATCTCCATAGGAACCCATGGATTCAGTATCCACACTTCTGAAAGTTTCCCCGATTTGCCCCGTTGTTGTCCCAAAGCACTCTGCCCCTTCCCCCCATCTTGTCTCTGCTCTTTCTTCTCCCCATTCTCCCTCCTCGGCCTGGGAAGCCCGGGAAAGAAGCTTTTCTTCAACCTGGTGAGGTCTTTATTGGGAAATTGAGGGGAAAGGGGATTGGTTGGTTGGCTTCCTTCCTCACCAGGCCATTTTAGACCCTCTTTGGTGAGTCTAACTGGTCTGCCTTCAAGGCAAGACCCCCAAATTTCTGTTCGTTAGCACCTGCCTCTCTCTCTCTCTCTCAGGGCGCGCTTTCCAGGTAACACCACAAAACACACCAAGTCCACAACGTCGCCACAAGAGAGGAACACAACAAGAGGAGCGTACGCATTGTCACGCTCACCAAGGCGAGGAACGACAACACCCACGCTTGCCCCCACCAGGCCAGAGCCCTTCCTCCCTCCCTCCCTCCCTCCC
This sequence comes from Anolis apletophallus, assembly GCA_030556195.1. Taxonomy (NCBI): domain Eukaryota; kingdom Metazoa; phylum Chordata; class Lepidosauria; order Squamata; family Anolidae; genus Anolis; species Anolis apletophallus. The sequence goes on along the minus strand of JARBWK010000469.1, from coordinate 14,750 downwards.
TTCCTCCTCCTCCCGCCCTGGAGGCCCCCCCCACAGGTTACCCATCAGCCCCTTCTTCCTGGTTTCCCTCAGACCTCACACCCTCCGAGGGGGCCTTCAGCCACAGGCGCAGGCCGAGCGTCAGGAGAGAGTGCTGCTCCCGGAACACGGCCGCCCAGCCCAGAGGACTCACAGCCACCCACTGAGTCCAGCCCTGAACGCCCCCCACAACACATTCCATGTGATTTCACGTCAGGAGCTCCAGGACCACCTTTTTGGGACCACGTCGGAGAACCTTCCACGCCACCCACCCCCAGGCGCAAGCGGTGCCACGCTCAACTTCACACAACAGCTCGCCCACCCCACCGGCACCAAGTGCCCACCCGTGGCTCTCCTGGGACGCAGGACCCAAGACCCCAAGGACCAGATGGAGACCCTGAAGCCCATTAAGGAACTCCAGCTCCTCTTGGGCTCCGCACAACGCGCTGCTGCTCTAGGCACACACTCACTCCCTTACTTCTTCAGGTGATCCCTCGTACGTAGCTCCGGGATGGTTGTCTTCCAAGGGCGGTGGGTCCAAAGGTGGCTGTCCTTGCTCCACACGCTCTCCCACAGCTTCCCAGGTGGGAGGCCGTCCCAGTCAGGGTCAGCTTCATCTGCCTTCCTCTTGGCATGTTTCTCCCTTTCACCCTCCATTCCTGCCTCTTTGAATTCTGCAGCACTGCTGGTCACAGCTGACCTCCACTTAGAGCACACCAGGGCCAGGGCTTCCCAGTTCTGCTGATTCCAAGTGTGGTCTAGCCAAGGCAGAATGGAGCACAGGGAACTCGTGCACCAGCTGCGCCCGTTCCTTGGGAAGTCAGACTTGGCCACGGTGGTCCACGCTCTGGCGACATCCCGTATAGACTACTGCAACGCTCTCTACGTGGGGCTGCCTTTGAAGACTGTTTGGAAGCTTCAAATGGTCCAACGAACAGCAGCCAGGTTGCTCACAGGAGAGGCGGTGCTCAGGGAATACACAACTCCTCTCTTGGGGCAGCTCCACCGCCTGCCAGTTTGCTACTGGGCACAATCCAAAGTGCCCAAGTGAATTAGACTGAACGGTTCTGGCCCAGCTTACCTGTCCGAACGCATCTCTCCCTACGAAACGCCTAGGAGTTAAAGATCGTCTGGTGCGTTTGGTGGGGACGAGAGACAGGGCCGTCTCAGTGGTGGCCCCTCTTTCGGCTGTGGAACTCCCTGCGCAGGAATGTTAGATCGGCCCCCTCCCTCCTGACCTTTCGGAAAAGAGTGCAAACCTGGCTCTTTCCGCAAGCCTTGGGAGCTTCAGTGTGGCCACATAGACACAACGTTGCAATACGAACACGGAACGGCTAAGACGATGTAAACAGATGAGGAATTGAACTGGGAGGCATAGGGAATGCCGCCTTCTTTGGGGACTACAACGCCCAGCACTCCCCGAAGGTGCTGGAGCCCCCGGTGGCACAGTGGGCTAAACTCTTCCGCCGGCAGCAGGACTGAAGACTGACCGGTTGTTGTCGAGAAGCAGCAGATTTCAAGCAGCAGGTCGTTCCGCGAGTGAACAAGTCCCAACTTCCGCACACACGCCTGTTCCCGGGTGGAAACCCGCACATCCCCTCTCTTAGCCCCTCCGGAGCCTGCCAAAAGGGTTCCCTTCTCTTTCTGACCTTCTCCCCATTTCTCCTGGATTTTTTATATTTTTTTTTCTCCTTTCCCGCTTCCCGGGCGCCTTAAGACTGCGCGGAGAGCTGCATCCAAGGGAAGGATGCGGTAGCTCAACCGGCAGAGCCAAGGCCGTTTAGAATGGGAGTCCCGGGTTCGAGACCACCAAAGGGAGGAAGGGAACTTATTTTTGTTTTTACATTTCCATCTTTATTCTCCTCTTTCCCCCTCTTCCCTCATTCTTGGGACATCTCTGAGCTCAGAAGGAAAGGTTTTGAGAAAGGAATTGGCCATGAAGCAGGAGGCCTCATCTGTTTACGTTGGGCTGACAGCAGGAAAACAGAAATCATAAATAAAGATTCATCTTTGTGTTTGTGCATCTGTACATATTGCCTCCATGTTCCCCCTGACCCCCTGTAACCTCTTCCCTTCCCTTCTCCCCTTTTTGTCATGTAAAGAGAAGACTGCCTGTATTTTGTTATTGTCTCAGCTGAGGGGAAATGTAACTTAATCCCCATCCCAAACCTTTATGGATCACCATTGTTCTTATTGCATGAGCCCCCCCCTGATGGAAACCTCGTTTTGGATTACCCAAGCCCTTGTCTTGGGTCCACGTTCTATCAGCCTGAAGGAAGTATTAATCGTCGGAGTTTCGTCCAGTTGATTCATCCTTTGGGACTTGGACAATTGAACATTTGTTCACACAGCGGGAACCACAGCTGGCTTCGGAACCCAGATGGTATCTCACAATAGATCCTCGGTCACACAAAGGCTTGAGTGGGTTTCTGCCATCAAGTCTCTTCCTCCTTTTCCCATTCATCCTCAAGTCCATTAATCCTATCACTCCCAGGTGTCATTTCAGGTCGTTTACCTGACTAGGACTCTTTTGTTTTACTCATATGCTAATATTGACAGCCATTTCCGTCTGAGCTCCCCTTCCTGGAACTCCATATATGGCCACAGACTCCTGATTGGCTGGGGTGGCGAATGGGAGTAAGCGCCGATAGGCTCCCCAGAGCTGGTCAACACCCCATCCATCAGCTGATCTCTACGTTCCGACCAATCATCGACGGAGCCGGCCCAAAAGGGGGCAGGCGGGAATTTCAATTGTTTTGACAGTTCTGTAACCTTTAAAAACCAATGTTTTGAATGTATATGCATGCGTTCCTTGCGGGAATCAGGGTATTGCGGTTCACATCCTCTCAGCTGAGCAGAATAAACAATTTCGTGGCATCTACCTTGCAGCATTGGTGAGCATAATTGGATCAAGGGAGGCGGGTAGGGCAACGAGGACCTAGTCGCTCCGGGCTCGCCAGGTTAACTGAACCCTCGCGGCCTCTGCCCCGTTGTCGGTCCTCGGGGCTTGGCCGGTTGTCAGACAACTGGCCTGGGGGATTGGCGGTTGTTCGATAACACGGTCACAGGTTCAAATCCAGGGAGAGGACGGGTGAGCTCCCTCTGTCAGCTCCGGCTCCCCATGCAAAGGGGGCACGAAAAAAGCCTCCCTCCCAGAAGGATGGTCAAACATCAAAACATCCCCTGGGCAACGTCCTTGCAGGTGGCCCATTCTCTCACACCGGGAGCAACTTGCAGTTTCTGAAATCACTCGTAACATGGTGGAAAAAGCACGCACACACACCCTTTCCCCCGAGGCACAGAAGCCCACGACTCTCTGCATCCAAGGGCAGATTCCATCAAACAGAACCGGGCTCTGGGTTTCTGTACTGAGATGGAGTGTTGTTGTTGTTGTTGTTGTTGTTGTGTTTAAGTGACGCCCTGCTGCACCCAGTGTGCCGACCACCGCCGGGACCCCCTTGACGGGCGTGCGCCAGCGTCTTTGCAGTCCCACCTCCACTTCCTGGTATCGTGCCAGCAGCCCAGGAGAGGGCGGAGGAGGGCCCGGGGCACCGTCGGCTGCTCGTGCCACCCTCAGGCCAGGGGGAAGGCGAGGCGCGCGTGGCTCTCACCCTTTTCCAGAAGTTATTTGTTTACTTATGTACTTACTTGGCTTCCATGCCACGACTTCCCAGCCCTCGGGCGACTCAATGGGGTGAATAACAGCACGGTTCAATGCTCAACGTCGTAAAACAGACAAGGACAATTCAGCAATACCATAACAATCAAGGAAACGTAATTAACACAAGTCAGTTGCACCTCGTAATTAGAACAGGGTCCGGCCTCATCATCCCGTTTCGCATCTTCCAAACAACCAGGTCTTCCCTTTCCTTCGAAGCGCAGTCAGAGAGGGAGCGGATCTAATTCCTGTAGGAAGGGCGCTCCACAGCCGAGGGGCCACCACTGGGAAGGCCCCGTCTCCCGTCACCGCCAAACGTACTTGAGAAGGAGACACGTTCGGACAGGAACCGTTTAGGGCTTTATAGGCCAACGCCAGCACTTTGGATTTGCCCGGTAGCCAAGTGGCAGCCTGTGGAGGTGTACGCTCGCTGAGTGCCGCTCCGCTGAGTAACCTGGCTGCCGTACGTTGGACCATTTCCAGCTTCCGGACAGTCTTCAGAGGCGGCCCCAGGTAGAGAGCGTTGCAGTAGTCTATGCGGGATGTCACCAGAGCGTGGACCACCGTGGCCAAGCCAGGCTCTTAGGAAGGCCGCGAGCTGTGTTGGATTTGGCTGGCTCGGATCTGACCGGCACTCGCTCTCTCGTCCTCTCTTCCTCCGCTTCATGGCTGCCAACTCCTGGTTGACCCAGGGGGCCGGCTGAGCTGGGCTCCTTGAGAGGGAGGGAGGGAGGGGCCGTCGTGCCCATTGCCCCCGTCGCCTCTTCTTCCCAGAGAGAGGCCAGGGCGTCCGCAGGGTCACCCACCCCCAAGCGCCATCAGGCACCCACCCGGACCCATGAGCCTTTCCGGGGGGGGGGGGCCTCTGAATGGGCCCTCCCTGCGGAGGCCAAAGGGGGAGCCCTGAGTCCAGCGTGGAAGAACGGTCTCTCGGGGTGAGGGCGGGAGCAAGGAGAGCCTTCCGGTGTTTTCTTCCGTGGGACGTGTGTGCTCTGTGTGGCCAGTCGGGTTCAACCCGGGCTTTGGTTCTGAGCTCTGAATGCCCTGCTTGTAGGTGAACTACGAATCCCAGCAACCCCAAGCCCCAGAGGTCCCGGTCTGTTTCCCCCAAACTCCGCCCGCGTTCCAATGTGGGCAGGTGGAGAACTCGTGGCCAGTCTGTTCCAGATCCAGAGTGGTCTGGGTTCACATGGGGTCCCCGGACGGAGGTGAACTACATCTCCCCTCAACCCCTCTCAATCCCTCCCAAAGCCCGTCAGCACCCCCTGTGTGCCATGGGCAGGCTGTGTGCCTGGGTGGCTGGAGCAGCCCTTAAGTCCCAGCGTCAGAAGGAAGGGAGGGAGGGAGGGAGGCCAACCAACCAGGGCGCAGGAGGAGACCACGGGGCCCGCCCCCTTCCCTGTTGCCAGGCAGGCTCCGCCTTCCCTGGATCTCCCTCAGGAGCAGCCATTAAGGCCCAGCATCAGAAGGAAGAGAGGGAGGGAGGGAGGGAGGCCCACCAATCAGGGCGCAGGTGGAGGCCCCGTGGCCCCGCCCCCTTCCCTGTTGCCAGGCAGGCTCCACCTTCCCTGGAACTCCCTCAGGAGCGGCAGTTAAGGCTCAGCGTCAGAAGGGAAGGGGGAGGGAAAGAGGCCCACCAATCAGGGCGCAGGAGGAGACCACGGGGCCTGCCCCCTTCCCTGTTGCCAGGCAGGCTCCACCTTCCCTGGATCTCCCTCAGGAGCAGCAGTTAAGGCCCAGCATCAGAAGGAAGAGAGGGAGGGAGGGAGGCCCACCAATCAGGGCGCAGGTGGAGGCCCCGGGGCCCCGCCCCTTCCCTGGTGCCAGGCAGGCTCCGCCTTCCTGGATCTCCTCAGGAGCAGCCATTAAGGCCCAGCATCAGAAGGAAGAGAGGGAGGGAGGGAGGCCCACCAATCAGGGCGTAGGTGGAGGCCCCGTGGCCCCGCCCCCTTCCCTGTTGCCAGGCAGGCTCCGCCTTCCCTGGATCTCCCTCAGGAGCAGCCATTAAGGCCCAGCATCAGAAGGAAGAGAGGGAGGGAGGGAGGCCCACCAATCAGGGCGCAGGTGGAGGCCCCGGGGCCCCGCCCCCTTCCCTGTTGCCAGGCAGGCTCCGCCTTCCCTGGATCTCCCTCAGGAGCAGCAGTTAAGGCCCAGCGTCAGAAGGAAGAGAGGGAGGGAGGGAGGCCCACCAATCAGGGTGCAGGTGGAGGCACTGCCTCCTCAGGAGCAGCAAGGCCCAGCGTCAGAAGGGAGGGGGAGGGAAAGAGGCCCACCAATCAGGGCGCCCCACGCCCGCCCCTTCCCTGTTGCCAGGCAGGCTCCGCTCCCTGAACTCCTCAGGAGCAGCCCTTAAGGCTCAGCGCCAGAAGGAAGAGAGGGAGGGAGGGAGGCCAACCAATCAGGGCGCAGGAGGAGACCAGTTTCAGGCAGGCCCCGCTTCCTTCCCTCAGGAGCAGCAGTTAAGGCTCAGCGGAAGGGAGGGGGAGGGGAAAGAGGCCCACCAATCAGGGGCAGGCAGGCTCTTCCTTCCTGGAACTCCTCAGGAGCAGCAGTCAAGGCCCAGCAGAAGGAGGGGGCGGGAAAGAGGCCCACCAATCAGGGCGCAGGAGGAGACCACGGGGCCCGCCCCCTTCCCTGTTGCCAGGCAGGCTCCGCCTTCCCTGGAACTCCCTCAGGAGCAGCCCTTAAGGCTCAGCGTCAGAAGGAAGAGAGGGAGGGAGGGAGGCCAACCAATCAGGGCGCAGGAGGAGACCACGGGCTCCACCCCCTTCCCTGTTTCCAGGCAGGCCCCGCCTTCCCTGGAACTCCCTCAGGAGCAGCAGTTAAGGCTCAGCGTCAGAAGGGAGGGGGGAGGGAAAGAGGCCCACCAATCAGGGCGCAGGAGGAGGCACTGGGGCCCCGCCCCCTTCCCTGTTGCCAGGCAGGCTCTTCCTTCCCTGGAACTCCCTCAGGAGCAGCAGTTAAGGCTCAGCGTCAGAAGGGAGGGGGGAGGGAAAGAGGCCCACCAATCAGGGCGCAGGTGGAGGCACTGGGGCCCCGCCCCCTTCCCTGTTGCCAGGCAGGCTCTTCCTTCCCTGGAACTCCCTCAGGAGCAGCAGTTAAGGCTCAGCGTCAGAAGGGAGGGGGGAGGGAAAGAGGCCCACCAATCAGGGGGCAGGAGGAGGCACTGGGGCCCCGCCCCTTTCCCTGTTGCCAGGCAGGCTCCGCCTTCCCTGGAACTCCCTCAGGAGCAGTCGTTAGGGCTCAGTCAGAAGGCAGGGAGGCAGGCCTGGCTCTCTCTCTCTCTCTCTCCCTCCCTCTGAGGGAAGGCCAGCCAGGCCGGACAGGGCTGTTCTGTGGAAGGAAGAAGGCGAGAGGTCTCTCCCCTTCGCCCTCTTTGTTTGGCAGGAGGGCAGGAGGGAGGACGAAGGCAGGCCGGCCGGCAAGCTCCCCTTCCGGGCCTCCCTCAGCCTCTTCCTCCCAGCAGGCCCCAGGCGAGTGCCCCCTCCCTCCCTCCCTTTCCCAGAATGCCCGGCCTGGGCCGCGTGTGGGGGAGGGGGGTTTCCTTCCGTTGTGGCCCTCGGCCCGCCCCTCCCCCTTTCCCGAGGCGGCTTCTGGTGGGGCCGGTGATGGGCCCCCACTCCCTCATGTTCGTGGATTTCGTGACTCGCTTGGGGACCCGGCGGTGCCCGGGTGGCGTGAGGAAGGCCCTGTGGTGCGCCACGGTGGGTCTTGGCCCGTTGTGCCTGTGGCTCCCCGCAGTGGTCGCAGGGAGTGAACGGAGGGACTGCGAGCCCCATCGTCCACGTGCCACCCTCCTCCTCCTCCAAACAGCACCCAGGGCGCAGAGTGGGTCACGGGGGCTCTGCGTGACAAGTTTGGTCTGGCTCAGGCATCGGGTGGGGGTCGCTGCAGTCTCGGGAAGTGAGTGGAGGTACTTCAAGTCCCATCATCCGTGGTCCCTTGGACTCCAAACAGCGCCAGGCGGTGCCGAAATTTCCTACTTGAGAGATGCTACTGCCTTTCGGGCTGCAAAGTTTGACAGCAAGTTACACAAATTAGTCGGACACTCACTCCGACCTGGGCTGGCTTCGAACTCATGACCTTTCGGTCAATAGTGTTCTTAGTGTCAAGTAGGAAATGTAGGTAACCCTGACCGTAATTTAACTAATTTACGACACCATGAAACAGGGGCCGGGAACCTTTTGGACTCCGAGAGCCATGAAAGCAGAATATTTGGGAATGTGTTTCAGTGAGAGCCACGTAATATATAGAATATATGTTAAGACTGAATTCATCTCAGTGTGAGTATAATATACATCCATACGATGAGGAAAGGATTCCCCAAAAGGCAGAATGAGGGGACGCTTCAGACCTGGCTCTGCAAAAGGCACGCTCAGGACTCTGGGAAGGAAGGGAAGGCGGAAGGAAGGAAGGAAGACAGAGGAAATAAAGGAGGGAGGGGAGAGGAAGAGAGAAGAGAAGAACAAACTATGGAAAAGGAGGAAAAGAAAAACTGGAGAGAGACAAGGAGGAGAAAAGAAAGAAGGAAATGGGAAGGGAGGAAAGGAAAAGGTCAAAAAAAGAAAGGAAAGGAAGTGAGGAAAAAGTAAAATAATGAAGGGAAAAGAAGAAGAAAAGAAGAAAAAAAGAAGGGGGAGAGAGGGAAGTGAAAAGAAGGAAGGAGAAGGAAAGGAATACTTGGGGGAAAGAATGGAAGAGGAAGGAAGGAAGAGGGAGGGAGAATGGAGGAAAGAAGGAAGGGGAGAGGGAGGAAAAAGGAAGGAGAGAAGGAAAGAATGGAAGAGGAAGAAAGGAAGAGGGAGAATGGAGGAAAGAAGGAAGGGGAGAGACCTTGGTGTTGACGTCAGCGAGGCAGTCCCTCCGGAAGGCGTCGAAGAGGCAGCGGCTCTTGAGCTGCCTGACGATGAGGGTGATGAGCTGGGCGTCCCCCGGGGGCAGCGAGGCCGGGTCCGCGGCGCCAGGGCCAGGCACGTCTCCGCCGCCTCCCCCGAGGCCTGTGCCGGAGGACGAAGAAGAAGACGAGGACGAGGTGCTGCTGCTGGGCTGGGAAACCGAGACCCAGTCTGCTCTGGAGAGCCAGATGCAATCATGAAAAGAGCCACACCTGGCTCCCGACCCATAGGTTCCCGACCCCTGCCATAAAACCTCCCGGCAGTGTGCGGAAGAATGAGGAAGTACTCCGTCCAGGACTCAGTGTCACGAGTGGACCGTGAAGCGGCAGCTCCCCCTGTGGCCAGAACCGAGCCCACCCTCGTGAAGCTGGAGAAGCTGGAATGCCTCTGTGCCTGTCTATGTATCATGTCAGCTAAATGGCCTTGGATGTTTGCTATGTCTATGTGCACTGCAATGCGCCCTGAGCCCCCTGTGGGGTGAGGAGGGCGGCATATAAATACTAGTATTAATAACATAATAACAATTATTTCCTGCCATTTGAAGCAGGCAGGCGTTCAGGTCCCCCCCCCCCCCCCCCGCCCTTCCTAGCCGCTCTCCTGCCTGCCTTCAGGTGGCTCCCTAGGCCAAGGCAGCCCCCGAGGGAGGGAGGGAGGGAGGGAGGGAGGGGGGCACTCTGCGGGCTGGCTGGCCACAGTAGTCCACGCACTTGTTACATCCGGAATAGATTACTGCAACGCTCTCTACGTGGGGTTGCCTTTGAAGACTGTTCGGAAACTCCAACTAGTCCAACAGGCGGCAGCCAGATTACTCACCGGAGGGCCATACAGGGAGCACCCCCCCCCCCCGTGTTACATCAGTTCCACTGGCTGCCGGCCCACTTCCGAGCACAATTCAAAGTGCTGGTCTTGGCCTAGAAAGCTATATACGGTTCTGGCCCAGCTTACTTATCCGAACGTATCTCCTCCTACGTTCCACCTCGTAGTCTCAGATCTGCTGGGGAGGCCCTTCCCTCGGTCCCACCGGCTTTGCAAACGCGCCTGGTGGGGGCGAGGGACAGGGCCTTCTCGGCGGTGAATCCCCGCTTGTGGAATTTGCTCCTCAGCGAGATTAGATCGGCGCCCTCCCTCCCTTCCTTCAGGAAAAGCCCAAAATCGTGGTTATGGGACCAGGCCTTTGGCGAGTGGGTGCAGCAGCATTGGAGCATGAACTGGACTTTGGACTTGGTGACTGTGACGATAATTCGGAAACGGAGACGTGATGACGTGATGGCATGGTGATATAACTAATTGTTGCCGTTTTTAACTGTATGTATTTATGTTTTATACTGGTGTTGTTGTCATTGTGGCATCGAGTTGCTGCCTCTGCTGTAAATAAATAATGGTAAATAACGTCCTAGGGAAGTCTAGTTTTCTGCCGCCCTGGAGACGAGGACACAATGGAGCCATGGCTTCAAAGTACAAGGAAGGAGATTCCACCTGAACATGAGGAAGGACTTCCTGGCTGCGAGATCTGTTCAGCAGTGGAACTCTCTGCCCGAAAGTGTGGTGGAGGCTCCTCCTTTGGAGGCTTTGAAGCAGAGGCTGGATGGCCATCTGCCGGGGGACTTTGAATGCCATGTTCCTGCTTCTTGGCAGAAAGGGGTTGGGCTGGATGATGGCCCACCAGGTCTCTTCCAACTCTTCTGGGATGGTCGATGGACTGTCGCCTTGTCGTGGTGAGCCACTGGCATCAACGAACGACTCCCAACCCTCCAAACTGAACTTGCCAAAACCCAACAGGCAACCACCGTAAGTGCCTACGCACCAACACTAGAGGCTGATGAAGACATCAAGGAAAATGTTTACTGTCAGCCGGACACCGTCCTATCGGAGATCCCTAAGGAAGGAGGACGAAATCATCCTCCTGGGGGACTTTAACGCAAGAGTCGGGCGAGACTTCGACCTGGGACCGTAGGAAAAGACGGGGTTGGAAACAGCAATGCGAATGGCATCCTGCTTCTCACCAAATGTGCGGAACACAACCTTGTCATCACCAACACGCTCTTCCCCAGAAAAACAAGCTCAAGGCATCATGGAAGCACCCCGGCCAAAGCATGGGCACCTCTTAGGCTACGTAATCACACGTGCCAGAGACCGCCGTGCCGTGCTTCTCACAAGAGCCATGACAGGTGCTGACGACTGCTGGACAGACCACAGGCTAGTCCGATCGACAATGGCTATCAAGATGGCCCCCAAGCGCAGACTCCAAGGAAGGAAGACCAAGGCGCAAGGTGAACACCAAGCCCTTCAGGCGCCCTCCAAACAGGCCCTTCTCCAAACAGCGCTCAGGGACCATCAACCCACAGAACACCCCGAACATGTTGAGGAGCATTGGAACAAACTGAAGACCCCCCTCATCATCACAGCCTGAGAAGGAACCATTGGATATCAAACCAAGAAACATCAAGCTCGGTTTGACGAAAAGGACCACGAGATCCAAGAGCTCATTGACAAGAACAGGAAAGCCTCCCAAACATGGCCGAGAGACGTCAACTGTGCTGCTGAGAAAAGATCCACGCCAGCGCAAAAGCTGAGGCCCAAAGAAGGGCAAGCGAACTCAAGGACATCTGGCGGATAAAGAAGGCTGAGGGAATCCAACCCCGGCCCATACCCATAATGCTCAGGGATTTTTCAAAGCCACAAAGGTCATCTATGGACCAAGAGACCGTGGCATACACCCTCTACGCTCATCAGGTGGAACCAAACTTCTGAAGGTCCAAAAAGCAATGGCACTACTCTCGAGGTGTCTCCCTTCCGACCTCCGCTGGGGGGAGAACCCTCTCGAGAATCCTTGCCAACCGCCCTCTCCCCCTCCTCTCAGAAGACGCCCTCCTCCTCCCAGGATCCCAGAACGGCTTCCGCCCCTCCAGAGGAACCGTGGGCACGATCTTCACTGCACAACGGCTCCAAGAACAAGGCAGGGAGCAAAACCAACCTCTGAACATGGCATTCGTTGGCCTGGCAGAGGCATTCGGCACAGGGACTCGCAGAGCCGCTCTCTGGACCGTCCTCCACACAATCGGGTGGCCTGACAAATTTGCAAACACCCTGCGGCTCCTCCATGATGACAACAGTCTTGGTCAGCAATGGCACCCAAAGTGACCCATTTAAGGTGGAATCAGGTGCCAAACAGGGATGGTGTGTTATTGCCCCAGCCTTATTCTCCATCTTCATCGCTATGGCACTTCACCTTGTCGAAGGGAAGCTTCCCACCGGAGAGGAAATCACCTCTCGGACAGAAGGCAAGCTATTGAACCTCAGCAGACTGAAGGCCAAAACCCAAGGTCAGAACGACATCTGCTATAGAACTCCAGTATGCCGATGACAACGACGTCTGTGCGCATTCAGGAGAAGACCTACAAGCCACTCTAAACACCTTCGCAGAAGGATACGAGGAGCTCGGCCGGCCATTGAACATGGAGAAAACCCAAGTGCTCTTCCGGCAGAAGTCCCCGGCCAATCCCTCTCCAACGCCAGGGATACAGGTCAATGGTGCAACACTAGAAAATGTGGAATCCACCAAAGTTAACATTGACGCCGAAATACAACTCCGCCTGAGCTCTGCCAGTGCAGCATTTTTCCGAATGAAGCGGAGAGTGTTTGAGGACCGGGACATCCGCAGGGAGACCAGGGGGCTTGTTGATAACGCCATTCCCCTCCCAGCCCTGCTCTACGCCTGCGAGACGTGGACTGTCTACAGACGTCACGTGCAACTCCTGGAATGACTCCATCAGCACTGCCTCCGGAAAATCTGCAAATCCCTTGGGAAGACAAGCGGGGAAATGCCAGCGTGCTGGAAGAAGCAGCAAAGACCACCAGCATTGAAGCCATGCTCCTCCGCCATCCACTCCGCTGGACCGGCCACGTTGTCTGGATGCCCAAAGACCACCGTCTCCCAAAGCAGTTGCTCTACTCCGAACTCAAGGACGGAAAACAAAATTTTGGTGAACAGGAAAAGAGATTTAAAGATGGGCTCAACGCCAACTTTACAAACTGTGGCATAGACACCGAGAACTGGGAAGCCCTGGCCCTTGTGTGCTCTAACTGGAGGTCAGCTGTGACCAGCAGTACTGTAGAATTTGAAGAGGCACAAATGGAGGACGAAAGAGAGAAACGTGCCACGAGGATGGCGCGTCAAGCCAACCCTGACCGAGACAGCCTTCCATCTGGAAACCAGTGCCCTCACTGGCTGCACAGCCACCTACGGACCCACCGCCAGTGCAACGAACCTGGAAGACCATCATCCTCGGACAACGAGGGATCGACTAAGTATGTATGGTCTGTGTGACTGTCTGTCTTATGTTATTTTAGCCATTTTTTGGGTCAAGCCAACAAAATCAATGTGCCTCTTTAGTATTGGACAAAGGTCCATTTTTTCCCTTTCCTCCATCATTCCTTCCTTCCTTCTATCACTCATTCTTTTCTCTCCCCCCCCTTTCCTTATTCCCTTCTGAATCCATCCCTTATTGATTATGAATCTGTGATCACCTTTGTTGGTTTCTGTGCATGTCCTTGGCATCCCTCATCCCTCCATTTCGGGGCATTTCCATTGTCAACGTGAGCCATGAAGGGAACGGGTGATGATCTTGGAAGTAAAGGAGATTTACAGCTGAATGTTTACTTTGCTTCTTCTTTCTCGACCAGGACAATGAAGACCCTATAAAGTCACCTCTGGCGTGAAAAGAAAATATCAGGACCGAGTGGATATTTAGGAATTTGGAAACCAAAATGCAATAATGAAAGGAATCCTAGAAGAAGAAGAAGAAGAAGAAGAAGAAGAAGAAGAAGAAGAAGAAGAAGAAGAAGTCCTCTCTCGGTGCTGATTTTGGAGATCACTTTTGAGGAGAAAGAAAAAGGAAAGATTCAAGTGTCCATATTTCAGTTAACTCTATACAGAACTCTCAATATGGAGGAGAAACCCTATCCATGTCTTGTGTGTGGAAAGACCTTCACTCGGAGTGGAAATCTACGTTCACATCAAAGGACTCACACTGGGGAGAAACCCTATGAATGCCTGGAGTGTGGACGGAGCTTCACTCAGAGTGGAAATCTACGTTCCCATCAAAGGACACACACTGGGGAGAAACCTTATAAATGCCTGGAATGTGGACAAAGCTTCGCTCTGAGTGGACATCTACGTTCACATCGAAGGATTCACACTGGGGAGAAACCCTATAAATGCCAAGAATGTGGACAGAGCTTCAGTCATAGTTCAACTCTACGTTCACATCAAAGGATCCACACTGGGGAGAAACCCCATAAATGCCTGGAGTGTGGACAAAGCTTCGCTCAGAGTGGACATCTACGTTCCCATCTAAGGACTCACACTGGGGAGAAACCCCATAAATGCCTGGAGTGTGGACAGAGCTTCAGTCATAGTGGAGATCTACGTTCACATCAAAGGATTCACACTGGGGAGAAACCCTATTTATGTTTGGAGTGTGGAAAGAGCTTCGTTCAAAATTCAAATCTACGTTGTCATCAAAGGACTCACACTGGAGAGAAACCCTATAAATGCCTGGAGTGTGGACAGAGCTTCGCTAGGGGTGGAAATCTACGTTCACATCAAAGGATTCACACTGGGGAGAAACCTTACAAATGCCTGGAGTGTGGACAGAGCTTCGCTAGGGGTGGAAATCTACGTTCACATCAAAGGATTCACACTGGGGAGAAACCTTACAAATGCCTGGAGTGTGGACAGAGCTTCGCTAAGGGTGGAAATCTACGTTCACATCAAAGGATTCACACTGGGAGAAACCTTACAAATGCCTGGAGTGTGGACAGAGCTTCACTAGGGGTGGAAATCTACGTTCATCAAAGGATTCACACTGGAGAGAAACCTACAAATGCCTGGAGTGTGGACAGAGCTTCGCTAGGGGTGGAAATCTACGTTCACATCAAAGGATTCACACTGGAGAGAAACCTTACAAATGCCTGGAGTGTGGACAGAGCTTCGCTAAGGGTGGAAATCTACGTTCACATCAAAGGATTCACACTGGGGAGAAACCTTACAAATGCCTGGAGTGTGGACAGAGCTTCGCTAGGGGTGGAAGTCTACGTTCACATCAAAGGACTCACAGTGGGGAGAAACCCTTTAAATGCCCGGAGTGTGGAGAGAGCTTCACTCAGAGTGGAAGTCT
>JARBWK010000468.1:20000-31021 GCA_030556195.1 Anolis apletophallus | reverse complement strand
AACAATCATAATTGGCTGGTGATTAATGTTGTTACATGACATTTCAATAATCCAATAAACATTGCTTAAAACATTTACATCATTTCACTGTCATCACTAAAATGAGAACAATAGCCATCTATAACCATATTCCTTTCTCACAGGCAAACTTAGCAATGTAGAGCCTCCTTGTTCTCTCTTTGCAACTTTTAGGTCTGGGCTTCCTGCCAGCAGCGAAACCAGACCGGCTCTGTCATGCGCAATGATGTTTTCCCATTAGCATTAAGAATCCCATTACTTTCATTAACTCAAACTGTACTGTATTCCCACTCATCTAACCTATGTGGTATAACTTGGCACAGAGTGGATTAAAATGCATTTAATCAAGGTGTTAGTCTTCTATAACATGTGCCTGAGTGATTCCAGACACCAAAACCCTCTGTTTCAGAGTTGGCGCACAGGTAGCATCACTCTCTGACTGTACTTTTGCTTGGAAAAGTACCAAACCTGCTTCAATATCATAAGCTAGATAGATAGATCACAGATTAGCAGAGGCATAGAGTGCATTCGGAAGGCTTCACAAAAGAGTCTGGAGAAACAAGCACCTGAGCCCAAGCACCAAAATCAGTGTGTACAGAGCTATTGTACTGTCTATTCTCTATGGGTCTGAAACATGGGTCACCTATCCCCAACACCTACGACTCCTCGAACGCTTTCATCAGCGCTGTCTTCGCACAATCCTAAATATACACTGGAGCGACTATGTGAGGAATGTCGCTGTCCTTGAGCAAGCAGGGGTCACCAGCGTTGAGGCCACGCTATTGAGAACACAGCTGAGCTGGGCAGGGCACGAGGTCTCTAGGATGGAGGACCACCGCCTCCCAAAGATACTACTCTATGGTGAACTCGCCACGAGTCAGCGCAAGAGAGGCGCCCCCAAAAAAGGCGCCCCCAAGAACTCCCTGAAACAGCATCTCAGGCTTGGCCAGATTGATCACCAACAATGGTCCAAGCTGGCCTCACATCGGGAGGCATGTAGACGCACTATTTATTTATTTATTTATTTTATTTTATTTATTTTATTATTGAGGCTTCTATGCCGCCGACTCCCAAGGGCTCGCGGCTTACAAAAACCAAAGGCATAAAACAGGATTAAAACATAAAACAATTGAACAATTAAAACAATAACAAGAAAGGCACTAATACAGCGGAGCAGCAACAGATGCCAAGCACAGTACCCAGAGCACACGGGCTACTCTCCTCCGAAGGCCTGCCTGTACAGATGGGTTTTACAGGCCCGCCTGAATGGGAGAAGGTCCCTCAGGGCCCTGGTTTCAGCTGGGAGGGCGTTCCACAGCGTGGGAACTATTACAGAAAAACGCCTCCGGCGGGTGGATGTTAGGTGTGCCGACTTTGCTGATGGTATTTCCAGGAGGTTGGCATCCTCTGACCGTAGTGATCTCGCTGGGCAATAAGGGGTGAGGCGGTCCCTCAGATACGCTGGCCCCAGGCCGTACAAGGCCTTGAAGATGAGAACCAGCACTTTGAAGGCTCAATAGGTAGCCAGTGCAGATCCTGCAAAACAGGTGTTATTCGGCAACCTGCTGGGGTGCCAGACAGGAAGCTGGGCGGCAGTGTTCTGCACCAGCTTGAGCTTCGGATCGACGACAGAGGAAGGCCGACGTAGAGCGCGTTACAGTAATCTAGCCTAGAGATGACCGTGGCTTGGATCACCATGGCCAGGTCGCTCCGGGAGAGGTAGGGGGCCAGCCTCCTTGCCTGGCGGAGGTGGAAAAAAGCAGCCTTGCTGACCGCAGAGACCTGGGCCTCCATGGTCAGCTGGGAGTCCAGATGGACCCCCAGGCTCTTCACAGCGCTGCACCGTCCAGGGTCGGAAGCCGGGCACCCACCCCGCCCGGGGCGACCCAGCCACAAGATCTCCGTCTTCGCCGGATTCACCCTCAACCTACTGGCTCGCAGCCATCCAGTGGCGGCCGAGGCAGCTGGAAATTATCGGGGACAGAACCCGGCCTGCCCTCCATCCTCAGAATGAGCTGGGTGTCGTCAGCGTACTGGTGACACTCCAGCCCATAACTCCGCACCAGCTGTGCAAGCGGCTGCATGTAGATGTTAAATAATAGAGGGGAGAGAATGGCCCCCTGGGGAACCCCACAGACTAAAGGGGAGCCCTCGGAGATCACCTCGCCCCTCCTCACACGCTGAGACCGCTGGTGGAGGAAGGAGGTCAGCCATTTAAGGACAGCCCCCCTCACTCCAGTCATGGCCAGGCGGTGGATCAATAGATTGTGGTCGACCGTGTCAAACTTTGCTTACTTTGCTTCTAGACCGCCTCTCTCAGCCCGAAGGCGACTCGATGCGGTGTACAAATAGCAGGAACTGCTCAAGACAAACAAATCAACAGTTATCAATACAATTTCAACCTATACACTTTAACATTTAACGTTAAAAACACAATATCAGCGTCTCATTATTAAGTCGATTTCCAGTTGCATCGTCGTCGTTCCTTAGGTCTGTATTTGATAATCATACTTCATTTGCAAATGCCCGGTCAAATAGCCAGGTCTTGACCTTCCTGCGAAATGTCAGGAGGGAGGGGGCCGATCTGATGTCTTTAGGGAGGGCGTTCCAAAGCCGTGGAGCCACCACTGAAAAGGCCCTGTCTCTCGTCCCCACCATTCGCGCCTGCGAAGCAGTCGGGACCGAGACCAGGGCCTCTCCGGATGATCTTAAGCATCTTGAAGATTCATAGGGAGAGATGCGTTCGGACATGCAAGTTGGACCAGAACCGTTAAGGGCTTTAAAGGCCAAAGCCAGCACTTTGAATTGTGCCCGGTAGCAAACTGGTAGCCAGTGGAGCTGGCGCAACAGAGGTGTTGTGCGCTCCCTGAGTGCCGCTCCTGTTATCAACCTGGCTGCTGTCCGTTGGACCAGTTGAAGCTTCCGAACAGTCTTCAAAGGCAGCCCCACGTAGAGTGCGTTGCAGTAATCTATACGGGATGTAACCAGAGCGTGGACTACCGTGGCCACAATGCTGCGGCCTCTTTCGAGAAGACACGCCGAACGGGTCTCGACAACGCAGAAAGAACCGCAACCTGGAAACAACATCACCCAAGGAGACTTTCTGCTGTGCTTTCTGCAACCGGACTTGCCTATCTCAGATTGGCCTTTTTGAGTCATCAACGCGCTTGTAGAAAGCGTGGGACGAGTCCTTCCGAAGAATCCTCCTTCACACATCCCACCAGAATATTATACTATGAGTATTATGTGATAGATTGTATGGACATCATAAGCTGTAGTAGGTATCCTATTCCTCCTCACTCGAGGCAGGCCTTTCCCAGGGTTCTAGGCCTCCCTCTGCTGTCATGTCACTATGGCAACGAGGGACGCGCATGCGTAGTAGGAGCAACAGGGGGTTAAGCAAGCCTTGCGCATGCGTCCGAGAAGCAATGGAAGGCGGAGCCAAGCCTTGCGCATGCGTAGTAGGAGCAATAGGGGCGGAGCCAACCCTTGCGCATGCGTACCAGGAGTAACAGGGGGGAAACTCAGCTGAGGAGAGGAGGAGGAGGGACAAGATGGCGGGCGAGGAGGAGGCCTGGGCCGCGGGGGAGGCCTGCCGCCGAGCGAGGCTTTCCTGGAGCGCTACCGAAGGCGGCTGCAGGCCCTGCGGCTGGCTCCGGAGGCCGGCCAGTGCCCGGGAGGGGAGAGCGGGCGGCGGACGGAGCTGCACCTGCTCTTCGACCAGCTCTTGTCCGAGAGCAGCGGGCCCGGGGCCCCGGCGCCGGGGGAGCTCAGGCCGCAAGTGAGTGAAGGAAGAGGCCGGGGAGAAGCGGAAGGAGGGCGTCCTAGAGCTGGGAACGCATTCAAAGCACCCCCGGCAGATGGCCACCCGGCCTCTGTTTCAAAGCCTCCACAGAAGGAGCCTCCACCACACTAAAGGGGCAGAGAGTTCCACTGCTGAACGGCTCTCCCAGTCAGGAAGTTCTTCCTCATGTTCAGGTGGCGTCTCCTTTCTTGCAGTTTGAAGCCATTGCTCCATTGTGTCCTACTCTCCAGGGCAGCAGAAAGGAATAATAATAATAATAATAATTATTATTATTATATAAATGGGTTCACCGCAACTTGGAAACAACATCACCCAAGGGGACTTTCTGCTGTGCTTTCTGCAACCGGACTTGCCTATCTCAGATTGGCCCTTTTAGTCATCAACGCGCTTGTAAAAAGCGTGGGATGAGTCCTTTCTGAATCTTCGTTCGCGAAGTAATGCCGAGAGAGAGAGAAAATACATAAATATATTATTATTATTAGCCATTTTTATTATTAATAGCCAATGAAGGCTATGTTCAGGTGGAATCTCCTTCCTTGGCTCCATTGCCTCCTAGTCCCCAGGGCAGCAGAAAGGAAGCTTGCTCCCTCCTCCTCCCTATGACCTCCCCTCACATCTTGATAGATGGCCCTCATCATGTCTCCTCTCAGCCTTCTCTTCTTCAGGCTATGACCAGCTCTTTAAGCCGCTCCTCATAGGGCTTGTTCTCCAGACCCTTGGTCATTTGAGTCTCCCTCCTCTGGACACATTCCAGCTTAGAGTCAACATCTCCCTTCAGTTGTGGTGCCCAGAATTGGACACAGTATTCCAGGTGTGGTCCGACCAAGACAGATCTAGACCAGACCTGGACAACCTACGGCCTGTGGGCTGGATGCGGCCCGGCAGCCAATTCTGCCCAGCCCGAGGAAAAGGGCGTCGGGGGCGGGCGCGAGAGGGAAGGGGGTGCCGCTGCCGCCATCCCATCGTGGGTTCTGGGGCCTGCATCGGCAGACAGCCTGCTGCTCCGGAGAACAATCAGATGAGCGGCGGCTTTGGAGTGCCTGCCATCCCGGGAGTCGATTCGTGCCTGCAGCGGGAGCAATCGGTGACCGGCGGCTGATCACCCTGGCGATCCAGAAGACTTGATTGCCTGCGGTTCGCCCGGGCGACCACCCGCCGCAGCTGGCCACCTGCCCCCGCTGCCGGCACGGATCGACTCCCAGGATGGCAAGCACTCCAAAGTCGGGATGGCAGGCACTCCATGGCAGGGCGATCAGCTGGGGAACGGCTGGGGGCGAGAGCGGGCGGAGGCCTGCAGCCTCCGATCGCCTGCTGCTCTGTTGCGGCGGCGGCTGGGTCCGCTTTGTCATCCTCTGGGCTGGGTCCATTGGGCCATTCCATCTTGGGATCCTTCCTCTCTTCAGGATGTCAGCCTCCAGCTTGGTTCGCACCTTGTCTTCTTGAATTTAATGTAATTTTATTTTAGTGGTTTTTATTATTTTATTATAATAATAATAATAATTTTATAATTATAATAATATAATAATATAATAAATAATATAATGTTATGTTATATTATAATTTCAATATATTATAATGTCTATATATATATAATTATGATATTAATACTAATAATATATGAATATTTCTTGATATATTAATATGTTAATATTAATGATGTGTAATAGAAAGTAAATATAGTAAATAAATTAATGGAGATTAGACTGCAGTTCCACCTTTAGGTGCGGCCCTCCACAATATTTTTTTGGCTCTCGTGTGGCCCCTTGGAAAAAATAATTGCCCACCCCTGATCTAGATCCAGGGAAGTCATGCTCCCCATGCTGTCTTCTGCCTGGCTTCAAACTACAAGAAAGGAGATTCCACCTGAACATGAGGAAGAACTTCCTGACAGTGAAAGCCGTTCAGCAGTGGAACTCTCTGCCTCGGAGTGTGGTGGAGGCTCCTTCTTTGGAGGCTTTGAAACAGAGGCTGGGTGGCCATCTGTCGGGTGGTTCTTTGAATGCAGTTTTCCTGCTTCTTGGCAGAATGGGGTTGGACTGGGTGGCCCAGGAGGCTCCATTGCGTCCCAGTCTCCAGGGCAGCAAAAAGGAAGCTTGCTCCCTCCTCCCCATGACCTCCCCTCACATGTTTATACATGGCCCTCATCATGTCTCCTTTCAGCTTTCTCTTCTTCAGGCTAAACATGCCCAACTCTTTAAGCCGCTCCTCATAGGGCTCGTTCTCCAGACCCTTGATCATTTAAGTCGCCCTCTCTCTCTGGACACAGTATTCCAGCTTAGAGTCAACATCTCCCTTCAGTTGTGGTGCCCAGAATTGGACACAATATTCCAGGTGTGGTCTGACCAAGGCAGAATAGAGCATGGGGAGCATGACTTCCCTGGATTCTAGACACTATAGAGGCCAAAATCCCGTTGGCTTTTTTTTTGCTGCCACATGACATTCCTGGCTCATGTTCCCCTTCCTCCCCACGAGGATTTTTTTCACACGTCCTGCTCGCGAGCCAGGCGTCATCCCCCATGATCCGTCTCTTTGCATTTCCTTTTTTCTGCCTCTTTGCATTTGTCCCTGTTGAACTTCCTTGTGCTAGTTTTGGCCCATCATCTCATCTGTTGGGATCCCTTTGAATTCTGCTCCTGTCTTCTGGAGGATTGGCTCTCCCTTCCAGTTTGGTGTCGCCTGTCGGCAGTGGTCCGTCACCCACAAGGCATCTCTTTCTTTCCTGGCAGGACGTTTGCGACTTGTTCGTCCAAGCTTGTCAGCTGGTTCAGCTGAACCAGGAGCATCTCCTCAACAAGGTCTGCCAGCTCATCCATCAGCTGCAGAACAGATTCCAGGTAAGGAGAAAAGGTGTGCCCAGACCCCAGAGCAAGGGAACTAAAATTCATTATTATTATTATTATTATTGACTAGCTTGGCTAACTGGTGTTGACCGGGTTATTTGAAAATGTCAATTTTTTTTGTAATATCTTTATTGAGTTTTGTGCAGTGACAGAAGATAGAATATCTGTCCACGACATAGTGGGGTGGGGGGCGGATGTAAAGGGGGGGGGATTGGGGTGATGGGGGCTGTCAATTTTTTAATTGTCCGACATGCATAAGGTTGTGAGTGAACTACAACTCACATCACGCCGGGTTTAATAATCTATTATATAAATGGGTTCACGTCATGTGATGTATACCTCAAACAAAGAAACCATACAACGCAGAAACACAATACTTGCCAACAGAAATAGGCCTCAAGCAAGGTACGTTTGTAGCAAAGAAACTTTCCCCCCCCAAAACCTAAAAGGCCCCCAAAACAACAAATAAAAATAAAACTACATTTACCAGCTTCCTCCGGGGCAGCCAAAGACTCACACAGCCTCTACATTCTGAACAACATGATTGGCTGCCAATAAGGGCGGATTTGCATAACTGCTGCACTGGCCAGCCAACATGAAAATTCCGGAAAGGCCTGAGCCAATCCCCAACACAAACACCCAAATCACTTCCAACCGAAAAATTTACACCCCAAAAATCACAGACCACGCCCAAAATTGACAGTAAGGCTTCATTAACCTGATTTCCCTGACTAGGCCTCACTTACTGGGAAGCTGTTTACGCTCTGAATTGACAGTAAGGCTTCATTAACTTGATTCTCCCGACTAGGCCTCAGCTCATTGGACATTGTGTATGGCCTGAATTGACAGTAAGGCTTCATTAACCTGCTGTTCCTAACTAGGCCTCAGCTCATGGGACATTGTGTATGGCCTGAATTTACAGTAACCTACCTTGGCACACAGAGCCCCGACCATGCATGATGGGACTTGAAGTACCACCATGGAAAATGGGATTTGTAGTACTTCAAAACCCATCATTCCCCGCCATTTCGCATATAGGCCGCCAAACTATACGCCCCATAACCACTAACCCCCCCAACACAGTCCACCAGACCCCGAGGGACCTACAGGGCACAAAAAATCCACCCGAGATACCTCAGACGACCCCGAAATATGACCCCCCAAAACGGCCATCGAAACCTGGCGTTGCGCTGGCGTAGCGGCGCTTCGTAAATTCAAATGGCCTCCTTCCCCCACGAGGGGAGGGGAAAAAGCCTCATTTACAATGGTGGCGGTGCACTCAGACCCCCCACCCCAGCCCCTCGCCCTCCCTCACCGATTCCTCCTCCTTCTACATGCCGGTGGCCATCTGCAATACCGCGTGGTTGCGGAACGGGGGGGGGGGCATCACTACGACGGCAGCGGCCAGTGCGCTGCCTCCTCGCCCTCATTCGCCACCTCCCACCGGGCCGCTTCCGTTACTATCTGGGCTCTGGGCGCCCGCCAGAGCTGCTTCTGGGGCTTTCGGTGGCCCTCTCCTGCCCATCTCCGCCGCTTCTCTGGGCGACCGGGGAACGGAGAGGCCAAAAAGGAAAAAAAAACCCAAATTTTCGTTAGATTAGTAACTATTTCGGATGCCCACCCAACAGGAAAATTTCCCCCTCCAAAATAGCTTTGCAGACATAACTCACAGTCAAATCGGGGCCTTTCCATGCTTGGAGCCTAATTAGAGTGAAAGGCCTCCTCCAGGAAGTGAAAAAGGAGCCGGAAACGATAGAGAGATCCAGATCGGGACTCCTAAAGGGGCTGGAGGACTGACGAAAAAAGCGATTTAAACACCCAAGAAGGGGGTTTAGATAGAAGGACAGAGCAGAAGTACATAAGAACTGCTGAGAGAAGGGCAGCAGGAGAGAAAAGAGCACGGAGAGGAGAAGGAAGAGTTCAGAATCAAGAAAAGCCATAGAGTTCAAACGGAGGTCCTAGACTGCTATGGTAAAACTGAATGGGAAAAAGCTGGAGTGAGGAGAACTCTACAGATTAGCAAGGCCTGCACCAGAGGTGGGCATTGGCAACTATTTTATTTAATAATATTAATAATAATATATTAATGCATTATATGTCCCTGCAAAGAAACCCTGTCCTTTTATAATATTAATAATAATAATATATTAATGCATTATATGTCCCTGCAAAGAAACCCTGTCCTTTAATAATATTAATAATAATATTAATAATAATATATTAATGCATTATATCTCCCTGCAAGGAAACCAAGGGTAAGCCACAGAGTTGCTGTTATGTCTATTCAATCTTAGGTGATCGTGGATGAAGAAAGTCTGAAGTTCCTCCTGCCCTACTTTATTTCTGCCTTAGAACAATGCAGCTCTTGGACGCACGTTGAAATCTTGCAGGCTTTGGCGGCTTCTGTCTACAAGAACGGACCCAAATGTCAAAAGGTTGGTAGGGATGTCTTTGGGAATGTCTTTGAGAATTGCTGTTGTGAGTAGTTCAAGAAGAAGCTGTACAGGTTGTAAATTTTGTATATACTTTGTGTACTATTGCAACAAAGGAAAATGAAACGCCTTCCTGATTATTTGGGAAAGAACAAAAGTCACAAATATCTATCTAGACATCTGTCTGTATAGAGATGGGTAAGGTAAAGATTTTCTCCTGACATTAAGTCCAGCCGTGTCCGACTCTGGGTGTTGGTGTTCATCTTCTAAACCAGGGCTGTCCAACTGGCGGCCCGGGGGCCGTACATGGCCCCCAGCCCTTTCCCTACGGCCCCCTAAGCTTTTTAATAAAAAAATAAAAATTGAAAAATAAAAAAATAAAAAATACCTACTTCCGGGTTCGGAGCAAGTATCGCGAGAATACGCAATCCACACGGGATTTCGCTGTCAATATTAAATAAAAATAAGGGGAGAGGGGAGGATGGAATTAAATATATTTAATATTAAATAAAAATAAGGGGAGAGGGGAGGATGGAATTAAATATATTTAATATTAAATAAAAATAAGGGGGAGGGGAGGATGGAATTAAATATATTTAATATTAAATTAAAATAAGGGGAGAGGGGAGGATGGAATTAAATATATTTAATATTAACTAAAAATAAGGGGGAGGGGAGGATGGAATTAAATATATTTAATATTAAATAAAAATAAGGGGAGAGGGGAGGATGGAATTAAATATATTTAATATTAAATAAAAATAAGGGGAGAGGGGAGGATGGAATTAAATATATTTAATATTAAATAAAAATAAGGGGAGGGGAGGATGGAATTAAATATATTTAATATTAAATAAAAATAAGGGGAGAGGGGAGGATGGAATTAAATATATTTAATATTAAATTAAAATAAGGGGAGAGGGGAGGATGGAATTAAATACATTTAATATTAAATAAAAATAAGGGGGAGGGGCGGATGGAATTAAATATATTTAATATTAAATAAAAATAAGGAGGAGGGGAGGATGGAATTAAATATATTTAATATTAAATAAAAATAAGGGGAGAGGGAGGATGGAATTAAATATATTTAATATTAAATTAAAATAAGGGGAGAGGGAGAGGGCGCCGGGGGAGGGCAGAGCCAGGGGCGGGGAGGGGGGTGGACCCTACGGCCCCCAGGTCATCAGTGACCGGAATTCAGGCCCCTGGGCGGTAGAAGTTGGACAGCCCTGTTCTAAACCAAAGAGCCGCTGTTGTTCGTAGACATCTTCAAGGCCGACATGACTGCATGGAGTGCTGTTACCTTCCCGCCAGAGCGATACCCATTGATCGACTCACATTTGCATGCTTTCAAACTGCTAGGTTGGCAGAAACTGGGGCTAACAGCAAGAGCTCACTTCGCTCCCCAGATTTGAACTTGTGACCTTTCGGTAAGCAAGTTCAGCAGCAGCTCAGTGGGCTCCTCTATACTGTATATATAGATAATTGTATCTATATAGAATTTGCAAGGACTTGCAAACATGTGAGGGGAAAATATATAAATATAAATATATTTATATACACACACACACAAACACACACAGATATCTATATATATAATTTTGGTGAGTCCGTTTAATGTCGTATATATAGACAAAGAAACTATGGCTCGCAGAAGCACCAAACTTGGCAGCCTGCTGGACCATTACACTCGCTACAGACAACAGCAAAAAAACGGACCTACATACCTCCCAGCACCCAAAAACGATCCCCAAAACATTGCCACCGGAACGCCCACCCAGGCCACTTCGCTGCCAGCGCGAACGTTTAGAACGTTCGCACATGGCAGCCAGAGCGCCTCCTCCGCCTCCTCCTTTGATCAGGAAGAGCGGCGGGGACCTGGAAGGAGGAGGGAAACCCCTCCCCTCCTCCCCAGCCCCTCCC
>JARBWK010000468.1:0-15000 GCA_030556195.1 Anolis apletophallus | reverse complement strand
GGGGGACCCCACAACTTAATGGGAGCCTCCCAGAGACCTCCTCTCCCCTCTCCACACGCTGTCCCCGATCCCGGAGAAAGGAGGCCACCCATTTAAGGGCAGTCCCCCTAACTCCGGTCACGGCTAGGTGGTGGGCCAACAGTACATGGTCTACGGTATCAAACACTGCTGTTAGATCTAACAAAACAAGCAGGGCTGACCCGCCCTGGTCCAGCTGGCGGCGAAGTTGGTCTGTAATGGCGGCAAGCACGGTCTCCGTCCCATGCCCAATACGGAAGCCGGACTGGAAGGGATCGAGTCCAGCTGTGTCTTCTAAGAACCGCTGCAGCTGATCCGCTGCTGCCCTCTCAATTACCTTGCCTAAAAAAGGCAAATTGGACACAGGCCGGTAATTGGAGGGAGCTGAAGGATCTAAATTCGGCTTCTTCAGCAGCGGTCTTACCATTGCCTCTTTCAAGTTAATGAAGCCTTACTGTCAATTCAGGCCATACACAATGTCCCATGAGCTGAGGCCTAGTTGGGAAAATCAAGTTAATGAAGCCTTACTGTCAATTCAGGCCATACACAATGTCCCATGAGCTGAGGCCTCGTCAGGAAAATCAAGTTAATGAAGCCTTACTGTCAATTCAGGCCATACACAATGTCCCATCATCTGAGGCCTCGTCAGGAAAATCAAGTTAATGAAGCCTTACTGTCAATTCAGGCCATACACAATGTCCCATGAGCTGAGGCCTAGTTGGGAAAATCAAGTTAATGAAGCCTTACTGTCAATTCAGGCCATACACAATGTCCCATGAGCTGAGGCCTCGTCAGGAAAATCAAGTTAATGAAGCCTTACTGTCAATTCAGGCCATACACAATGTCCCATGAGCTGAGGCCTAGTCTGGAAAATCAAGTTAATGAAGCCTTACTGTCAATTCAGGCCATACACAATGTCCCATGAGCTGAGGCCTAGTCTGGAAAATCAAGTTAATGAAGCCTTACTGTCAATTCAGGCCATACACAATGTCCCATGAGCTGAGGCCTAGTCGGGAAAATCAAGTTAATGAAGCCTTACTGTCAATTCAGGCCATACACAATGTCCCATGAGCTGAGGCCTCGTCAGGAAAATCAAGTTAATGAAGCCTTACTGTCAATTCAGGCCATACACAATGTCCCATGAGCTGAGGCCTAGTCGGGAAAATCAAGTTAATGAAGCCTTACTGTCAATTTTGGGCATGGTCTGTGATCTGTAGGGGTTAAAATTTTCTGTGGGAAGTGAATTGGGTGTTCGTGTTGGCGACTGCCTCAGGCCTTTGCCTTATCCTCCTCTGCCAGTTTATTATGGGTCGGAATGTTCATGTTGGCTGGCCAATAGAGGCGTTATGCAAATCCGCCCTTATTGGCAGCCAATCATGTTGTCAGAATGTAGAGGCCGGGAGATTCGTTGGCAGCCGCGGAGGACGCTGGGAAATGTAGTTTTTTTTGTATTGTTGTTTTGGGGGCCTTCTAGGCTTTGGGGGGGAGGGAAGTTTCTTTGCTAAAACCTTCCTTGCCAGAGGCCTATTTTTGTTGCCAAGTTTGGTGTCTCTGCCTTGTAAGGTTTCTCTGTCTAGGACGGTCGTTCCATGACGGGACCTCCTTTATATAATAGATTTGCAGAGACTTGCAAACATGTGAGCGGAAAAATATATAACGATCACGTAAGCGCAGGCGCCGCCAGAAGCAGGATCAACAACATCCGCTGGCAGCCTGTTTGCCAATGGAGAGACCGGATGCTCCCCTCTCCGACTGCAAAGAAGAGTAGCAAGTACACAATGCCTTAAAAGCACAGGGACCTAGTAGCTAGAACTCAATTGAATCACCTCGATTAAGAGCGAATAAAGGAGCTCTGATCGACCATCACACGGCCCTTGAATATACCAGCTGGAGAGGCGAGTGCGCCAATGTGAGGGATAAGACATGGCAGGGTGCTCACCGCAGAAAGCGGTCTAAGAAGAGGGAGCGAATAAAATTTAGATCACGTGTGTTCTGGGGTCTGGGGTTTGGGAATCGGGTGAGGAAGAGTAATGTTGAACCTGTGACTAAATCCAGGGCAGAACTTTCTCACAGGCCAGCTGCGACCCTGGCACTTTCAGCCTTGACCCCTTCAGGGATTAAGATTGACTCATCAAAGGGACTGGTATTAAGATCATTGGAAGCCTGTTTCACTCCGGCCCCAGTCCAAACTAGGGTTAAATAACTGGACAGGCAAAACTAGCCCTCCTATGCATCTTATCAGTCCCCCTTTTCAGGGGGTGGGCAGATGGCCAGGCACCTAGACAAGCAGCCCTTATATGAAGATCAGGGCAGGGTTATATCAGTGATCTCTGGGAAGGGGAATTATGGCGATAGGCACAGGCCGAATACGAGAGGGAGCTCGTGTTGTAGTAAGACTCGATGTTCCTCTGACCTGCGTCCTATCCCAAGGTACATTGTTGACAGGTCTCCAGTTTCCTCCCCTTCCTCTCTGGTGTTGGTAAATTTAAGATCTACCAGAAAAAAAACCAGCTACCATTAAGGAATTCTCTGATTTGGGAGCAGATTTGTACTGCATCTCAGAATTGTATACCTTGACTTTTAAAAGGCTTTTGACCAAGTCCCTCACCAAAGGCTCCTAAATAAGCTCTCCAGCCATGGACTCAGGGGACAGGTCTTGTCCTGGATTGGAACCTGGCTAAACTGTAGGAAACAAAGGGTGGTAATAAACGGACACTTCTCTGGGTGGAAAGAGGTGAGAAGTGGCGTACCCCAAGGTTCAGTTTTGGGTCCGTTACTTTTAATTTATTCATTAATGACCTGGATGTAGGAGTGAATTCTGAGGTAGCAAAGTTTGCAGACGACACTAAACTGTTCAGGGTAGTTAAAAAGGAAACTGATTGTAAAGAGCTCCAGAAAGATCTCTCGAAATTGAGTGAATGGGCAACAAAGTGGCAAGTGCATTTTAACCTAAACAAGTGTAAAGTCATGCACATCGGGGCAAAGAACCCCAACTACACTTATCAACTGATGGGATCAAAGCTTTCCGAGACAAACCAGGAAAGGGATCTTGGGGTTTTGGTGGACAGCTCAATGAAGATGTCAACCCAGTGCGCTGCAGCAGTGAAAAAAAGCAAATTCTATGCTTGGCATGATCAGGAAGGGAATCGAAAATAGGTCAGCAAATGTTGTATTACCTCTCTACAAATCGATGGTGAGGCCACATTTGGAGTACTGTGTACAATTCTGGTCTCCGCACCTCAAGAAGGATATAACGGAACTGGAAAAGGTACAGAAAAGGGCAACAAGAATGATCCAAGGGACGGAGCAGCTCCCTTATGAAACCAGGTTGCAACGCCTTGGTCTTTTCAGCCTTGAAAGACGGCGTTTAAGAGGTGACTTGATCGAAGTGTATAAAATCATGCATGGGATAGAAAAGGTGAATAAAGAAAAAATATTTTCTCTGTCACCCAACACTAGGACTAGGGGGCACTCCCTGAAGCTCCAAGGCAGGAAAATTAGGACTAATAAAGGGAAATATTTCTTCACCCAGAGGGTCATTGGGTTATGGAACTCACTTCCAGAAGAGGTTGTGACAGCGGTCAGCCTGGACAGCTTCAAGGCAGGATTAGACAGATTCATGGATACCAAGTGTATCGGTAGTTACTGAAAAGGACATTCAAGTGCCACCTCGGAGTTGGTTGAGGTAGGCAGGATTTCCCCGGGTACTGGTTGTGGGGGGCGGGGGGTGGGGTGGCCATGCTCTCCCGTAATCCGTTATCTCTCAGTGCGGTTCCTGTGCTGAATATCACCGGGATTGAAAGTGTCGGCCTAGTGTGGGGTTCCCAGGAGCCTTTCTGCTGGTGTACCGAGCGCCTAGCGCACCAGCAGAGAGTCTATCCCAGCTGCTGGAGACTGTGGCGGAATGGACGTTGAGGTTTCCCACACTTATTTATTTATTTATTTATTTCGGCTTCTATGCCGCCACTCCCGGCGGGCTCGGGGCGGCTCACAACACTAAAAAAATATAAAATCACAGCATAAAAACAGCGACATAGAATAAAACAGAGCTTAAAACATCATAAAAACATCATAAACAGCAGTTTAAAAACGACCTGGGGTGAGAATAGCTTTTCCACAGGGGGGGGGATGCGTCCCACTAAGACCTACACATGGAAGGCAAGCTGGAAGAGGTGGGTCTTGCACGCCCGCCTGAAGGGGAGCAGGTCGTGGATGGCACGCGTATCTGCAGGGAGGGCGTTCCAGAGTGTCGGTGCAATCTAAATAATTGAGCTGGGCGTGAGCTGGCAGACGCTATCAAGGTTGCATAATACGAATTTTGGCCACTTTTACAGAGGGGACAGCCAAGAGGTTGGTATCCTCAGAGCGGAGTGATCTCATAGGGCAGTGTGGGGAGAGACGGTCCCTCAGGTACGCTGGCCCCAGGCCGTGCAAGGCCTTAAAGGTAAGAACCAACACTTTGAAGGTGATCCGGTGCTCAATTGGCAGCCAGTGCAGATCCTGCAAGATGGGTGTTATATGGCAACCTGCTGGCGTGCCAGACAGGAGCCGGGCGGCAGTGTTCTGCACCAGCCTGAGCTTCCGGGTCACCGACAGAGGAAGGCCAACGTAGAGTACAGTAATCCACCTCGATATGACCGTGGCTTGAATCACCGTGGCCAGGTCGTTCCGGGATAGCTAGGGGGCCAGCCTCCTTGCCTGTCTAAGGTGGAAAAAAGCAGACTTGCTGACCGCAGAGACCTGGGTCTCCATGGTCAGCTGGGAGTCCAAGTGGACCCCCAGGCTCTTTACGGAAGGCGATGGGCATAACGCCACACCGTTCAGGGTCGGAAGCTGGACATCCCCACCACCCGGGCAGCCTAGCCACAAGATCTCCGTCTTCACCGGATTCACCCTCAACCTACTGGCTCACTTAATGTTCTGGGGGACTTCAATGTTCACGCTGACACAGCCTCCTTTTCATCAGCGGCTGAGGACCTAGTGTCGGCCATGGCGACACTGGGACTCTCACTTTGTAACTCTGGGCCCACACATCAGGCCGGACACACCCTAGATCTGTACAGGTATCCAAGTGACCCTCACCTCTATGATAGAGGTTCCATGGTCGGAGCTGGCACCTCCACCCGGCAAGGACGCCAAACAGATTTGGGTTTGCCCGAAAAGACTTATGGAACCAAATAGGTTCCTGAACGCTCTGAGGGATCTGGGGCCTCTCAGCATCTCCCTCATAAGAACATAAGAAGAGCCATGCTGAATCGGACCTCAGCCCATCTAGTCCAGCATTCTGTATCACACAGTGGCCCACCAGTTGTACACGGGGATCTCGAGCAGAAGGGAGGGCAAAACCCTGACCTGCTCCCGACCCCCCACAACCAGTACCCAGGGAAATCCTGCCTACCTCAACCAACTCCGAGGTGGCACTTGAATGTCCTTTTCAGTAACTACCGATACACTTGGTATCCATGAATCTGTCTAATCCTGCCTTGAAGTTGTTCGATGAGCAAGTGGATGCATGGAACATCAAGCTGTCCAAAGCTCTCGACGAGATTGCCCCTAGACGCCCTCTCCGATCCCGCAGGAATCGATAACCGTGGTTCACTGAGGAACTCCAATCGATTAAACGGGAGAAGAGATGGCTGGAGAGCGTGTGGAGGAGTCTCCGTGACCAAGGTTCGAAATCAGCTTATAAGCAATTTATGGATGCTTATGAGCATGCTATCAAGGAAGCGAAAAATTCCTATTATGCAACCTTGATAGCGTCTGCCAGCTCACGCCCAGCTCCATTATTTAGAGTAATTTGGTCTTTAACGATGGCTCCTACCACCCCAAAAATTATGATCAGCCCCTTACTGCCGAGGCTTTTCAGAGCTATTTTACAGACAAGATTTCGACCCTCCGCCGGGACCTCTCAGCCACAATTGATACACTTAGCGAACTTGAGACCCCGTGGCCTCTCGCTGGGCCCACCTTCGACCGATTCCACCTACTGGACGCAGAGGCTGTCGACAGGATTGTTACTGCAACTAGATCAACCACCTGCTCCCTCGACCCGTGCCCCTCCTGGCTGGTGAAAGCTTGCCTTGAGGGGTTACGTGGCCCTCTGTTGAATATAATCAACACCTCCCTTGAGCAAGGAGTGTTTACAGAGGGATTAAAAGAGGCGGTGGTTTCTCCATTGCTGAAGAAGCCGGGATTAGATCCAGCGGCCCCTCTCAACTACCGCCCGATTTCGAACCTATCGTTCCTGGGTAAGGTGGTTGAGAGGGCAGCAATGGAGCAGTTGCAGACCTTCCTAGACGACACAGCCTGGCTAGACCCCTTCCAGTCCGGCTTCCCTTCGGGGCATGGGATGGAGACGGTCCTGGTCTCCATCACAGATCAGCTACGTTGCCAGCTGGACCAAGGTAGATCGGCGCTGCTTGTGGACATCACAGCAGCGTTTGATACTGCCGATTACGATCTTTTAACTCACCGTCTTGCCGGGGCTGGGGTGAGGGGGACAGCCTTGAATTGGGTGTCCTCCTTCCTCCGGAACCGGTCACAGCGAGTGAGGAGGGGCAAGGTGGTCTCCGAGAGCTCCCCTTAAATTGTGGGGTTCCTCAGGGGGGCATACTCTCCCCTCTATTATTTAACCTCTATATGCGACCACTTGTTCAGCTGGTGCGTAGCTTTGGGCTGGAATGTCACCAGTATGCTGATGACACTCAACTCCTTCTGAGGATGGGCAGGCACGAAACCGTACCCAATAATTTCCATCTCTGCCTCGAAGCCGTTACTGGACGGCTGCAAGCCAGTAGGTTGAAGGTGAATCCAGCGAAGACGGAGATCCTGTGGCTGGGTTGTCCGGGCGGTAGGGATGTCCAGCTTCCGACCCTGGACAGCGTGGTGTTATGTCCATCGTCTTCAGTAAAGAGCCTTGGAGTTCTCCTGGACCCTCTGCTGTCAATGGAGGCGCAAATCTCCGCTGTCAGCAGAGTGGCGTTTTTCCATCTTTGCCAGGCTAGGAGGCTGGCTCCTTACTTGTCTCGGCACGACTTGGCCACGGTGATCCAAGCCACGGTTATCTCAAGGTTAGACTACTGTAACGCTCTCTACATTGGCCTGCCTTTGTCGGTGTCGGTGACCCAGAAACTCAAGCTAGTGCAGAACGCCGCAGCTACCGAGCTCCTGCGAGCTGCCACATTACACCAATTCTGTGGGAACTGCACTGGCTTCCTATTGAGTACCGGATCACTTTCAAAGTGCTAGTCCTTACTTTCAAGGCCTTGTATGGTCTGGGGCTAGTGTACCTGAGAGACCGCCTAACCCCATACTTTATTTATTTATTTATTTATTATTCGGTTTTATATTCCGCTCCTCCTTGCAGGCTCGGGGCGGATCACAATAGCAACAATACACAGTAAAACATACAATAAAATGCAATAAAAACACGAATACAGGATCAATAGCCGTTAGTCACAGCTTTGAGTCTTAGTTTGGGCGCTAATTTACATCTCCATTCAGGCTAGCCGAATGCTAGTCTGAAGAGGGCAGTCTTACAAGCCCTACGGAAGGGCCGAGTTCGTGAATCGCCCGAGCGTGACTAGGCAGCGAATTCCAGATCATGGGAGCCACAGCTGAAAAGGCCCGCTGTCTTGTGCTGGACAAATGACAGGAGCGGGGTGGTGGAATAACTAGCAGATTTTGCTCTTCCAAGCGCAGTGATCTCGGGGGAATATACGGGGTAAGGCGGTCCCTCAGGTACTCAGGCCCTAGACCGTGCAAGGCCTTGAAGGTTAGCACCAACACCTTGAAGGCAGTCCGGTACTCAATGGGCAGCCAGTGCAGTTGCCGAAGGATGGGTGTAATGTGCTCTCTCGCCGGTGCTCCAACCAGCAAGCGAGCAGCAGCATTCTGCACCAGCTTCAGTTTCCGGACTGTCGACAAGGGAAGGCCCACGTAGAGGGCGTTACAGTAGTCCAGCCTCGAGATGACCGTCGCCTGGATCACTGTGGCCAGGTCATCCCTGGACAGGTAGGGTGCCAGTCGCCTAGCCTGACGGAGATGGTAGAACGCCGTTTTGCTGACCATGGAGACCTGACTCTCCATGGTCAGCAAAGGGTCCAATTGGACACCTAAGCTCTTTACGAGAGATGACGGGCTAAGCCGCTCGCCATCCAGGGTAGGCAACCGGCACTCATCCAGCCCAGGGTGACCAGGCCACAAGATCTCCGTCTTCGACGGATTCACCTTCAACCGGCTGGCACGCAGCCAAACAGTCACGGCTTCGAGGCATATATGGAAACAATCGGGTACGGCGTCCTGCCTGCCGTCCATTCTCAGCAGAAGCTGGGTGTCATCTGCATACTGATAACACTCCAGACCAAAGTCGCGAACCAGCTGGGCCAGGGGGCGCATATAAATGTTAAATAATAAGGGTGAGAGAATGGCCCCCTGGGGACCCCACAACAATGGGAGCCTCCCAGAGACCTCCTCCCCCTCTCCACACGTTGTCCCCGATCCTGGAGGAAGGAGGTCACCCATTTAAGGGCAATCCCCTCACCCCAGTCACGGCTAAACGGTGGGCCAACAATGCATGGTCTACGGTATCAAACGCTGCTGTTAGATCTAACAAAACAAGCAGGGCTGACCCACCCTGGTCCAGCTGGCGGCGAAGTTGGTCTGTAATGGCGACAAGCACGGTCTCCGTCCATGCCCAATACGGAAGCCGGACTGGAAGGGATCAAGTCCAGCTGTGTCTTCTAAGAACTGCTGCAGCTGATCCGCTGCTGCCCTCTCAATTACTTTGCCTAAAAGGCAAGTTGGAAACAGGCCTGTAATTGGAGGGAGCCGAAGATCTAAGTCGGCTTCTTCAGCAGCGGTCTTACCATCGCCTCTTTCAATCCCCGGGAAGACTCCTTGCTCAAGGCAGCTATTTATGATCGTGCCCAGGGGGCCTCGTAGTCCCTCCTGGCAAGATCTAATTAGCCAGGAGAGGCACGGGTCGTGGGAGCAAGTAGTTGGTCTAGCTGCAGCCAGTAACTTATCGACAGCTGCTGCGTCCAGCAGTTGGAAGCGGGTGAAGGTGGGCCCGCCGAGTGGCGGCGGAGTCTCGAGTTCAGCCACTGTATCAGAGTGGCTGGGATATCCCGGCGGTGTGTCGAATCTTGTCGGCAAAATAGTTCTGAAAAACCTCAGCTGTAGGAGCCAAATCCTTATCATTTGGGACCGCCGAGATTGTTGTCAATGACCGAATATTCTAAAGAGTTGAGCTGGGCGTGAACTAGCCGACTCTATCAAGGAGGAGTAGTAAACCTTTTTGGCCTCCTTGATAGCTCGCTCATAAACATCTTTAAATTGTTTATAAGCTGATTTCGATGCTCCGTCACGGAGGCCCCGCCACACGTCCTCTAGCTGTCTCTTCCTCCGTTTCATCGCTCGAAGCTCCTCGGTCAACCACATCCAGGGTGTGCCCGGCCTGGTGCGTGGGACCGGTCTTACAAAGTGAGAGTCCTAGTGTCTCCATGGTGGACACCAGGTCCATGGCCGCCGTTGAGGAGAGGTGTCGGGCGTGGACATTGAAGTCCCCAGAACAATAAGCCTGGGAAACCTCAATGCCCACTCCGAGACCACCTCCAGCAGCCTGGGTAGACTCCCCGTTGGTGCGTTGGGTGCTCGGTACACCAACAGGAAGGCTACGCTCTCACTAAGGTCCCACACCAAGCCCGCGCCTCTATTCCTGGGATGTTTGCGACCGGGATCGTCCTGGAATTAAAAATGTCTCGGCTGAGTATGGCCACCCCCCCCCCCCGCCTCTCTGTCCTCATCTGGTAACTGGTAGTGAACCCTGGGGATGCTAACTCGTGCAAAAGGACCTCATCCCCCTCCTGTAGCCATGTCTCAGTGAGACAGGCTAGGTCTACCTTCTTTTCAAGGAGGAAATCCCTAACGGTCCCCGTCTTGTTACGCATGGATCTAGTGTTCACCAGTACCAAAGTTGGAGGAGAGTTTGTTGGAACCTCCCCATCTGAGTGCCTAGGGATAGCTCGTAGGGTCAGAAGGAGGACCGAGTCTTTCCGCGGCTCATCCTCCTTCTCTCATAAGGCCTACGTCTACCGTCCCAATTACCCCTTCCCGAGATCACCGGTATCTCCTGCCCCAGCATAATATCCGCTGACAGTCCGTTTAGGTGTCTGGCCTTCTGCCCACCCTCCGAAAAGGGGGGGTGTGCTATAGGCCGACATCGCCTTGGTTAAAGCGGCCTGATGGTAGAACCAGTTTAGCAGGATTCCCTCCCTCCTCTCTTATAGGGTTTGGTTGTAGTCCCATAGATAGTAGTCTCTGGTCCACGGACGATGATAGCCTAAAGCCAGCAGTCAACCCTGCGTCAGAGGATGCAGGCTTAGCAGTGGGTGCGGAGCCCGTCGAATGTCTACGGCCCCAGCTGGTAAAGCCCAGTCCCCAGAAAGTCCTGGATCTGAAGCTTGTTCCCCTTGCTTTCCCTGCTGACCTAGCCAGATCACATCCGCTGGGGACAGCTCCTCCTGGTCCACTGGTGGTAGATTGCATCCCGAGACCCCTCCTTCATAGGTGGGTCGGACATGGGCGGAACTCCCACATCCTCGGCTCCTCCGGTGGCTGGTTAGATGGTATCTGGGATCTCGGGATGTCCTGCTGTGGTTTGACTGTTTTCTGCCTGCTGAAGTTTGGCTATTATAATATAATATGTCTGTTTAAATGCATCAGTCAAGAAGGTGGCGCTGGAGTACCATCTCAGGTCAGGGTGAGGGAGGCGGGGCCTCGGAGGGGGCCAGGTTTGGGGGGTGGATCATCATTTCCACCTCCGCCCTGGCACCGCTTACGTCCCCGGCGGCGCTTCCGACGATGCTTCCTCCTCCCCTCCCCATCTCTGAAGGGAGGAGGCCGATGCCTCACCCTCCTGCGCATCCGGGACATCAGCCGGCACGTCATCCGAGGGTATGCTCCTTTTCCGCCGGCGGCGCTGGTGACACGTGCGCCTGCGCACCAGCGTCTCTCCTCCTCGCTCTGATGGGGGGGGGGAGATGTGTGCTCGACCAGCGCGTTTTCAAGGCCGCGCGCCATCTTGCCTCGTGCCTCTAGCTCCCTCCTGGCTGGCAACGACAGGGACGGGCGCCTCGGCCGGAAACCCACCGGTCGCTCCAGGACCCTGTCCACATTGAAGCACTCCTCCTCCTCCTCCGATCTCTGCTTCAGGTGCGATCCGGACAGGCCCCGGCGGGCAGACCAGGGGCATGACCCGGGGTCCAGCCCAGCCTGGGCGATCGGGCAGCTGGTCCCGAAGAAGCAGCCCGACTGCAGGGAGACTCCTTCCTCCAGTCTCCCCGAGAACTTTCCCATGAGAACACTCAGATCTGAAGAGAGAAACCTTCTAGCCATATCCAATGTCAAACAACACCACCTAACTTCAACACGGAGAAGGGTGTTCTCCATCATCGCCCCAGTTGTCTGGAACGGAGTTTTGGGCCTTGCGTAATCTGTTGGCTTTTCGGAAGGACTGCAAGTCGGCTCTATTCCGGCAGGCCTTTGAGTTGTAATGTGCTATCCCTAGGACAGGGGTGCCCACACTTTTTCAGCATGCAAGCTACTTATATTAAAACCAAGTCAGAAAGATCTACCTACCTCCTCAAGGCTGGAGAGGGAGGGGTGGGCGTGTCCAGAGGGGGTTAGGCACAAGCCCCGCCTCCCCCTCTGGAAAGTTTGGAGCTCCCAGCAGTTTCTCCAGGCTTGAGGATGGCAATGCCAAGCCAGTGGTGGCATAGCTAGCACAAGGCTGGCTTGGCCCTGCCCTCCACAAACCTGGAGCAGCTGGGAGTGCTGAAGCTGAGGGAGGGGCGGGGCTTGGTGCGGCCTGGCTCTGCCCCCCTTTGAGAAGCGCCCCATCCAGCTGGGGTTGGGTTATCTCTTAGGAATTGTTTTATCCTTGTGGTTTTATTGCTGTTGTAGATTTGTTGTTTTATTGTGGTGCTTGATGTCAGCCGCCCCGAGCTGGATGGGAATTTATCTAAGAAATAAATAAGCCGAGGGAGGCTTTTTCAGCCCAAAACCAGAGGCTGAAGACATTATTGCCAAAATGAGCTGGTATATATGTGTATATATGTATGTGTATGTTTATATATATGTGTGTGTGTGTGTGTGTGTGTGTGTGTATCTATCTATATATATAAAGGAAGAGCCGTCATGTGAAGACTACCTCAAACAGAGAAACCTTACAACGCAGAAACACAAAACTTGCCAACAGAAATAGGCCTCAAGCAAGGTACGTTTGTAGCAAAGAAACTTCCCAAAAAACCTAAAAGGCGCCCTAAACAACGAGTAAAAATAAAACTACATTTCCCAGCATCCTCCGGGGCTGCCAAAGACTCCTCCAGCCTCTACAATCTGACAACAAGAATGGCTGCCAAAAAGGGAGGATTTGCATAACTGCTGTACTGGCCAGCCAACATGAACATTCTCGACCCATAACAAACTGTCAGAGGTGCCAGAGCCTCCTCCAACAAGTGTTGGAGGAGGCTCTGGCTCCTCTGACAGTTTGTTATCAGAAGACCATCAATGGAGATCAACACCATTCAAGGGAGCTCTTCTTCCTTTTCCAAAAGATCTCCAGTGGCTTGAATTCCACATTAATAAGAGGACCATCCAGCAACAATGGGGTTTGCCAAGGAGGGTGCTCCAGCCCCTCTATATGCTGGCTCCAAGGGATGGAGGTCATCACCAAGTACCTTCTGATTAGGGTTGCCACTTTTTGATATAAGAAATAAGGGACATTTACGGGATTTTTCACAAAAATAAGGGACACTTCATTAAAAAACTTGAAACTCAAACATTAGGTAGAAATAGTTTTATTAACAGAATAAGATAATGATTGAAACTCACAAAAGAAACTGACTTACGCCCTCTTAACAGGACATGGTGTGTTTCTGCATGCTTTGTCATGCAGAAAAAAACATTTTTGGAACTACCAAATTTTCTCCATCTGTATTTAGTCCTTGACTTTGCTGACTTTAAAAGTGCCCTGTCTAAACATTAAAATAAAATAAATTTTATAAGACAGTACACCTTCATGATTATTATGTCGATAGTTAATGGTATAGTATAGTATGGGATACACAGCATTGTCTAGTATTGGGATGCACAGCTAGGCCTATTTTAAGAGTAACTCTCAAGCAACCAGAAACTATCTTTATCCAACATGATCCAACGTTCCCCTTGGGTAACGCTTAATTAGTCTACTGTACTTTGAAAAAGTCCTGTATCGCCTCTTCCTTCCAACGGGGACGCAGGCTGCCCTGCGAGTGGGAATCCCCGGGCAGGCATTGCCGTGGAAACAGCAGCGCAGCTTCCTCTGGTCAACCCCGCCCAGTCCTGTCCTGCTAGTCAAGAATAAGGGACAGGGCCTGAAGAAAGGGACACAAATTTTAGGGCCAAAATAAGGGACGTCCCTTAGAATAAGGGACATATGGCAACCCTACTTCTGATGCCCAGCGCTGGAAGAGCTCCCTCAGGTGGCCTGTCCGTGAGGAAAGCCTCGTCGGACATCGACCAATGGGTGCAAAAGACACAGAGCAGGACATCTTGAAAAAGAGAGGAGCAGAAAGTAAGCTAGACATGAAGATCTTTAGAAAGGTGGCTCAAAAGGATACGGAAAGGATTTTTAACAGTTCCCCAACAGACACTGGACGCACCTGTGAAGATAGAGATCCCCTGACAGGACAAGCCCTCCCCAAGCTGATCCGTCATGGCCATGGGACAAGTCAAACCCAAAGGACTGCAGGCAAAGAGCTGAGGCACAAACAACACACCCCATTCACTCACAACAATTCCAACCCTGACATACTCAGACTTTCTCGCATCTCCTAAATAGGGCACAGCAACGCGTGCCGGGTACAGCTAGTATATATATATATAATATAATTAAAAACAGTAGGAAAATGCTACGTAATTGTCCCCTGCCCCCAGAGTGCTTTAAAGAGGCGGTGGTAGCTCAATTACTGAAGAAACCGTCACTAGATCCTGCGCTTCCCTCCAACTACCGACCAGTGTCGAACCTCTCGTACCTGGGCAAGGTAGTTGAGAGGGCAGTAATGGAGCAGTTGCAGTCCTTCTTAGATGACGCAACATGGCTAGACCCCTTCCAGTCCGGCCTCCTCGGGGCACGGGGACGGAGACGGTCCTGGTCTCCATCACAGATCAAACCCGCTGCCAGCTCGACCAAGGCGGGTCTGCGCTGCTCGTGTTATTGGACCTCACGGCAGCGTTTTTGACACGGCCGACCACACCTACTGATCCACCGCCTGGCCGTGGCTGGAGTGAGGGGACAGCCCTTAAATGGCTGACCTCCTTCCTCCGCCAGCAGTCTCAGCGTGTGAGGAGGGGCAGGTGGTCTCCGAGGCCTCATTAGTTTGTGGAGTTCCGCAAGGGGCCATCCTCCCCTCTGTTATTCAACATCTACATGCAGCCGCTGCACAGCTGGTGCGGAGTTATGGGCTGGAGTGCCACCAGTACGCCTGACGACACCCAGCTCATCCTGTTCCCCCCCGATAATTTCCAACACTGCCTCGAGGCCGTTACTGGATGGCTGCGTGCCAGTAGGTTGAGGGTGAATCCGCGAAGACGGAGATCTTGTGGTCGGGCCGCCGGGTGGTGTAGACGTCCAGCTTCCGACCCTGGACGGTGGCGCGCTATGCCCATCGCCTTCCGTTAAGAGCCTGGGGGTCCATCTGACTCCCAGCTGACCATGGAGGCCCAGGTCTCCGCGGTCAGCAAGGTTGCTTTTTTTCATCTGCGACAGGCTCGGAGGCTGGCCCCTATATCTCCCGGAATGACCTGGCCACGGTGATCCAAGCCACGGTCATCTCAAGGCTGGGATTACTGTAACGCGCTTACGCCGGCCTTCCTTTGTCGGGCGACCGAAGCTCAAGCTGCAGAACACCGCCCGGCTCCTGTCTGGAACCCCAGCAGGCC
>JARBWK010000467.1:0-31089 GCA_030556195.1 Anolis apletophallus | reverse complement strand
TTCCCATGACCAACAGAAAACACTAGAAGGGTTTGGTGGGCATTGACCTTGAGTTTGGGAGTTGTAGTTCACCTACATCCAGAGAGCACTGTGGACTCAAACAATTATGGATCTGGACCAAATTTGGCATGAATCCTCAATATGCGCAAATGTGAACACTGGTGGAGTTTGGGGAAAATATACCTTAACATTTGGGAGTTGTAGTTGCTGAGATTTATAGTTCACCCACAATCAAAGAACATTCTGACTGTGTTTTCTGATGGTCTTTGGTGACCCTCTGACACCCACCTGTGACCCCTCCATGGTCCCAACCCCAGGTTGAGAAACACTGTGTTAGAGCGTGGTTTAGAGTGTCGGTCAAGCCCAGCTTGTTGTGAGGGCTCATTTTGTTATGCCATTGTTATACTAGACTTATGGTATTGTGATTGAATTGTACTACATTGCACTATATGTGATATTGGTTTTGCTATTTAGCACGATATTGTTCTAAATAATAACATTTGTATTTTTACTACATGATGACTCGTTATTCATCACTCTCATAGATCTGCCCCTTTATATTCTATGGTTTAGCTAAAAGAAGTGAATCCTGCCTCCATTTTGCAGAAAGGAGGAGCCTGTGGGAAAGTTTCTGGGAGGGGAGGAAAAGAAGAGAGAGGAAAAACATAACCACCGCAGCCAAACTGGTATATGCCAGATATTGGAAATCTGCCAGCTGAACCAAGGAAGAGGAATGGCTTTATAAGGTGGGGAACATAAGATGGACTTAATATTGAATTGGAATTACTAGTGAAAAAGCGGTAGGCAGACTGGGCTGGATCAAATAGATGGTATACGCATATAAGTGGGGTAAGAGTAAGGGCAAATCATGGTAGAAGAGTATTTAAGCTCATACCCGTAAGCAACATGGATTGGATACAAATAAGAGCACTCAACTTTATGTTTATGTATTTTTCTATAGGCACAGATAGACAATCTGTAAAGCGGAGGAGGAAGATTAAGAGTTTAACCACAAGTTGTAAAATTCATATGGACTGAATTACCCCCCCAACCCCCCATGTAATGTGTTTCACACTTGCCCCTTCCCCATTTTCCTTCCCTATCTTTCCCTTCACCCCCTTGCTATCTTGCCTTTCCCCATTTCCCTCTCTTATACTGTCTTTGTGTTATATGTTTCTTTTAATGTTTGAAACCATAATAAAGGACATTTTTTATAATAAAAAAAAGAAGAGAGAGGAAAAACAGTTACATGGAGGAGAGGAGCTCTCCATTTTCTCAGGAGTCCTGGCCTGGGGCTTGTTTTTCCACCCTGAGAAAATGGAGAGCGAGGCTCCTAATCAGCTTCAAAGGCCCTGAAGAAAAGCTGAGTGAGGGAAAAAAGGACCAAATTTGGTCCCAACGTTC
This sequence comes from Anolis apletophallus, assembly GCA_030556195.1. Classification (NCBI taxonomy): domain Eukaryota; kingdom Metazoa; phylum Chordata; class Lepidosauria; order Squamata; family Anolidae; genus Anolis; species Anolis apletophallus. The sequence goes on along the minus strand of JARBWK010000467.1, from coordinate 29,685 downwards.
AGCCAAGCTCTAACACAAGGCCTGGGCAAACTTGGGCCCTCCCTCCAGGTGTTTTGGATTTCAACTCCCACCATTCCTAACAGCCTCAGGCCCTTTCCTTTCCCCCCTCAGCCGCAAGCGGCTGAGGGGGAAAGGAAGGGGCCTGAGGCTGTTAAAGAGAATCAAAACACCTGGAGGGAAGACAAGCAAGCGGCTGAGGGGGGAAAGGAAGGGGCCTGAGGCTGTTAGGAATGGTGGGAGTTGGGGTCCAAAACACCTGGAGGAAGGGCCTAAGTTTGCCTAGGCCTGAGAGGGGAAAGGAAGGGGCCTGAGGCTGTTAGGAATGGTGGGAGTTGAAGTCCAAAACACCTGGAGGAAGACCCAAGCAAGCGGCTGAGGGGGGAAAGGAAGGGGCCTGAGGCTGTGAGGAATGGTGGGAGTTGAAGTCCAAAACACCTGGAGGGAAGACCCAAGCAAGCGGCTGAGGGGAAAGGAAAGGGGCCTGAGGCTGTTAGGAATGGTGGGAGTTGAAGTCCAAAACACCTGGAGGGAAGACCCAAGCAAGCGGCTGAGGGGGAAAGGAAGGGGCCTGAGGCTGTTAGGAATGGTGGGAGTTGAAGTCCAAAACACCTGGAGGAAGACCCAAGCAAGCGGCTGAGGGGGGAAAGGAAGGGCCTGAGGCTGTTAGGAATGGTGGGAGTTGAAGTCCAAAACACCTGGAAGGAAGGCCCAAGCAAAGCGGCTAAGGGGAAAGGAAGGGCCTGAGGCTGTGAGGAATGGTGGAAGTTGAAGTCCAAAACACCTGGAGGGAAGGCCCAAGCTTAAGCGGCTGAGGGGGGAAAGGAAGGGGCCTGAGGCTGTTAGGAATGGTGGGAGTTGAAGTCCAAAACACCTGGAGGGAAGGCCCAAGCTTAAGCGGCTGAGGGGGGAAAAGGAAGGGCCTGAGGCTGTTAGGAATGGTGGGAGTTGAAGTCCAAAACACCTGGAGGAAGGCCCAAGCAAGCGGCTGAGAGGGAAAAGGAAGGCCTGAGGCTGTTAGGAATGGTGGGAGTTGAAGTCCAAAACACCTGGAGGAAGACCCAAGCTTAAGCGGCTGAGGGGAAAGGAAGGGCCTGAGGCTGTTAGGAATGGTGGAAGTTGAAGTCCAAAACACCTGGAGGGAAGGCCCAAGCTTAAGCGGCTGAGGGGGGAAAGGAAGGGGCCTGAGGCTGTGAGGAATGGTGGAAGTTGAAGTCCAAAACCCCTGGAGGGCCCAAGCTTAAGCGGCTGAGGGGGAAAGGAAGGGGCCTGAGGCTGTGAGGAATGGTGGAAGTTGAAGTCCAAAACACCTGGAGGGAAGGCCCAAGCTTAAGCGGCTGAGGGGGGAAAGGAAGGGGCCTGAGGCTGTTAGGAATGGTGGGAGTTGAAGTCCAAAACTCCTGGAGGAAGACCCAAGCAAGCGGCTGAGGGGGAAAGGAAGGGCCTGAGGCTGTTAGGAATGGTGGGAGTTGAAGTCCAAAACACCTGGAGGGAAGACCCAAGCAAGCGGCTGAGGGGGGAAGGAAGGGGCCTGAGGCTGTTAGGAATGGTGGGAGTTGAAGTCCAAAACTCCTGGAGGGAAGACCCAAGCTTAAGCGGCTGAGGGGGGAAAGGAAGGGGCCTGAGGCTGTTAGGAATGGTGGGAGTTGGAGTCCAAAACACCTGGAGGGAAGACCCAAGTTTGCCCAGGCCTACTCCAACATACCCACCACAAGCGCTTCCTCCTCTCAGGGAAGTTGGGAGGCGAAAGTAAACAAGGCCTCTTTCCCTCCTGAGGTGACCACGACGCCACAACTCTTCCCTCACACACCGCTCCCCTTCCCCTCACAAGCCACGCACTCACCGGCATCATCTTGGCCCCGAACCGCATTGAGGCGAGTTTGGGACGGGTGTTTTTTCCCTTCTAATCGCGCCTCTGAAGGGAGGAGGAGGAGCGGCCTGCTGAGGAAACCTGTTGCGAGGAGGAGGGAGAAAGAGGAGGGAGAGGGCCTCTCTTCTTCCAGGCGCACTTTCTGCCCTCAGCAACGGAAAAATAAGGCCTCAGAAACCGCTCAGAAAGTACGGCCCGGTCGAAGGGAGGGGGAGGAGAAGCGGAGAAGGCAGAGTTCCCTCCCTCTCTGTCCCTCTCTCTCCCCGAAAGGGCCGGGCGGGCTCAGGAAATGGAGGGCGAGGCGGTGCGAGCGGCCCCTCCTTCCTTGCTTGCTTCCCTCCCTCACAGCCTGCCCTTCTGGCCTCGACGAGGAGGGAGAAGAGGGAGGAGGAGGCCTGGAGGGAGGGAGGGAGGGAGGGAAGAGAGGGAAAGGAGGAGGCCCCGTTGGAAGCAACAACCACCTCCCTCCATGACAGCCTAGGACTCAGGGGTGGTGCTCACACTTTTCCAGCATGCCAGCTACTTCTGAAACAACCAAGTCAAAAGGATCTCCCTCCCCACTACTCAGAGAGACATAAAAGCCAAATATTTGGAAATGTATTTCAGTGAGAGCCATATAAGATATTTTAAGACTGAATTCAACTAAATGGGAGTATCATAAGCCCCTGAATTCATTCATAATAATAATGATGATATCCATTCAGCCTCTGCTACTATTACTAATAATAATACTAACAACAACAATAGGTTCCTAGAGTAGAAGGAGACCTCCAAGAGCCATCCAGTCCAACCTCCTTCTGCCATAAGGGAAAAACACAAAGCATTCCTCACAGATGACCATTCAGCCTCTGATAATAATAATAATAATAATAATAACAACAGTTCCTAGAGTAGGAGGAGACCTCCAAGGCCATCCAGTCCAACCTCCTTCTGCCATAAGGAGAAAACACAATCAAAGCTTTCCTCACAGATGGCCATTCAGCCTCTGATAAATAATAATAATAATAATAATAACAACGGGTTCCTAGAATAGGAGAAGACCTCCAAGGGCCATCCAGTCCAACCTCCTTCTGCCATAAGGGAAAAACACAATCAAAGCATTCCTCACAGATGGCCATTCAGCCTCTGATAAAACAATTGGTTCCTAGAATAGGAGGAGACCTCCAGGGGCCATCCAGTCCAACCTCCTTCTGCCATAAGGAGAAACACAATCAAAAGCATTCTTCACAGATGGCCATTCAGCCTCTGATGGTAATAATAATAACAATGAACAACAACAATGGGTTCCTAGAATAGGAGGAGACCTCCAAGGGCCATTCAGTCCAACCTCCTTCTGCCATAAGGGAAAAACACAATCAAGCATTCCTCACAGATGGCCATTCAGCCTCTGATAATAATAATAATAATAATAATAACAATGGGTTCCTAGAATAGGAGGAGACCTCCAAGGGCCATCCAGTCCAACCTCCTTCTGCCATAAGGGAAAAACACAATCCAAGCATTCCTCACAGATGGCCATTCAGCCTCTGATAATAATAATAATAATAAGTTCCTAGAGTAGGAGGAGACCTCCAAGGGCCATCCAGTCCAACCTCCTGCCATAAGGAGAAAACGCAATCAAAGCATTCCACACAGATGACCATTCAGCCTCACTAATAATAATAATAATAATAATAATAATAATAATAGGTTCCTAGAGTAGGAGTAGACCTCCAAGGGCCATCCAGTCCAACCTCCTTCTGCCATAAGGGAAAAACACAATCAAAGCATTCCTCACAGATGGCCATTCAGCCTCTGATAATAATAATAATAAATAATAATAACAACAGGTTCCTAGAGTAGGAGGAGACCTCCAAGGGCCATCCAGTCCAACCTCCTTCTGCCATAAGGGGAAAAACACAATCAAAGCATTCCTCACAGATGGCCATTCAGCCTCTGATAATAATAATAATAATAGATGGGTTCCTAGAATAGGTGGAGACCTCCAAGGGCCATCCAGTCCAACCTTCTTCTGCCACAAGGGAAAAACACAAAGCATTCTTCACAGATGGCCATTCAGCCTCTAATAATAATAATAATAATAATAATAATAATAATAATAATAATAATAAGTTCCTAGAATAGGAGGAGACCTCTAAGGGCCATCCAGTCCAACCTCCTTCTGCCATAAGGGAAAAACACAATCAAAGCATTCTTCACAGATGGCCATTCAGCCTCTGTTGATGATGATGATGATGATAATAACAATAATAACAATGGGTTTCTAGAGTAGAAGGAGACCTCCAAGGGCCATCCAGTCCAACCTCCTTCTGCCATAAGGGAAAAACACAAAGCATTCCTCACAGATGACCATTCAGCCTCTCTAATAATAATAATAATAATAATAATAGGTTCCTAGAGTAGGAGGAGACCTCCAAGGGCCATCCAGTCCAACCTCCTTCTGCCACAAGGGAAAAACACAAAGCATTCTTCACAGATGGCCATTCAGCCTCTAATAATAATAATAATAATAATAAGTTCCTAGAGTAGGGGGAGACCTCCAAGGGCCATCCAGTCCAACCTCCTGCCATAAGGAGAACACACAATCAAAGAATTCCTCACAAATGGCCATTCAGCCTCTGATGATAATAATAATAACAACAATAATGGGTTCCTAGAATAGAAGGAGACCTTCAAGGGCCATCCAGTCCAACCTCCTTCTGCCATAAGGGAAAAACACAATCAAAGCATTCCTCACAGATGGCCATGCAGCCTCTGACGATAATAATAATAATAATAATAATAATAATCAGTTCCTAGAGTAGGAGGAGACCTCCGAGGGGCCATCCAGTCCAACCTCCTTCTGACATAAGGGAAAAAACACAATCAAATCATTCCTCACAAATGGCCATTCAGCCTCTGATGGTAATAATAATAATAACAACAACAACAATGGGTTCCTAGAATAGGAGGAGACCTCCAAGGGCCATCCAGTCCAACCTCCTTCTGCCATAAGGGAAAAACACAATCAAAGCATTCTTCACAGATGGCCATTCAGCCTCTGTTGATGATGATGATGATGATAATAACAATAATAACAATGGGTTTCTAGAGTAGAAGGAGACCTCTGAGGGCCATCCAGTCCAACCTCCTGCCATAAGGAGAAAACGCAATCAAAGCATTCCTCACAGATGGCCAGCCTCTGCTAATAGTAATAATGATAATGATAATAATAATAATGGGTTCCTAGAGTAGGAGGAGACCTCCAAGGGCCATCCAGTCCAACCTCCTTCTGACATAAGGGAAAAACACAATCAAAGCATTCCTCACAGATGACCATTCAGCCTCTAATAATAATAATGATAACAACAACAATGGGTTCCTAGAATAGGAGACCTCCAGGGGCCATCAGTCCAACCTCCTTCTGCCATGAGGAGAAAACACAATCAAAGCATTCCTCAAAGATGGCCATTCAGTCTCTGATAATAATAATAATAATAATAATAAAAGCAGGTTCCTGGAGTAGAAGGAGACCTCCAAGGGCCATCCAGTCCAATCTCCTTCTGCCATAAGGGAAAAACACAACCAAAGCATTCCTCACAGATGGCCATTCAGCCTCTGATGATGATAATAATAATAATAATAATGGGTTCCTAGAGTAGGAGGAGACCTCCAAGGGCCATCCAGTCCAACCTCCTTCTACCATAAGGGTAAAACATAATCAAAGCATTCCTCACAGATGGCCATTCAGCCTCTGATAATAATAATAATAATCAATCTCTCTCAACATTACCTAGCGAACGAAGATTCAGGAAGGACTCATCCCACACTTTTACAAGCGGGTTGATGACTAAAAAGGCCAATCTGAGATAGGCAAGTTCGGTTGCAGAAAGCACAGCAGAAAGTCTCCTTGGGTGATGTTGTTTCCAAGTTGCGGTTCTTTCTGCGTTGTCGTTTCTCTTCGAGACCCATTCAGCGTGTCTTCTCGAAAGAGGCTGCAGCAATGTGGATAATAATAATAATAATGGGTTCCTAGAGTAGGAGGAGACCTCCAAGGGCCATCCAGTCCAACCTCCTTCTGCCATAAGGAGAAAACACAATCAAAGCATTTCTCACAGATGGCCATTCAGCCTCTGATAATAATAATAACAACAACAACAACAACAATGGGTTCCTAGAATAGGAGGAGCCCTCCAAGGGCCATCCAGTCCAACCTCCTTCTGCCATAAGGAGAAAACACAATCAAAGCATTCTTCAAAGATGGCCACTCAGCCTCTGATGATAATAATAACAACAACCAACAACACCGGGTTCCTAGAATAGGAGGAGACATCCAGGGGCCATCCAGTCCAACCTCCTTCTGCCATAAGGGAAAAAACATAATTCAAGCATTCCTCACAGATGGCCATTCAGCCTCTGATAATAATAATAACAACAACAACAACAATGGGTTCCTAGAATAGGAGGAGCCCTCCAAGGGCCATCCAGTCCAACCTCCTTCTGCCATAAGGAGAAAACACAATCAAAGCATTCTTCAAAGATGGCCACTCAGCCTCTGATGATAATAATAACAACAGCAACAACAACGGGTTCCTAGAATAGGAGGAGACATCCAGGGGCCATCCAGTCCAACCTCCTTCTGCCATAAGGGAAAAAACATAATTCAAGCATTCCTCACAGATGGCCATTCAGCCTCTGGTGATGATGATAATAAAAATAATAATAATAATAATAACAATGGGATCCTAGAGTAGAATGAGACCTCCAAGGGCCCTCCAGTCCAACCACCTTCTGCCATCAGGGAAAAACATAATCAAAGCATTCCTCACAGATGGCCATTCAGCCTCTGATAATAATAATAATAATAATAATCAATCTCTCGGCATTACTTCATGAACGAAGACTCAGGAAGGACTCATCCCACGCTTTTTACAAGCGCGTTGAGGACTAAAAAGGCCAATCTGAGATAGGCAAGTTCGGTTGCAGAAAGCACAGCAGAAAGTCTCCTTGGGTGATGTTGTTTCCAAGTTGCGGTTCTTTCTGCGTTGTCGTTCCTCTTCGAGACCCATTCAGCGTGTCTTCTCGAAAGAGGCCGCAACATTATGGATAATAATAATAATAATAATAATGGGTTCCTAGATGAGGAGGAGACCTCCTAGTGGCCATCCAATCCAACCTCCTTCTGCCATAAGGGGAAAAACACAATCAAAGCATTCCTCACAGATGGCCATTCAGCATCTGATGATAATAATAATAACAATAATAATAACAACAGGTTCCTGGAGTAGAAGGAGACCTCAAGGGCCATCAGTCAATCTCCTTCTGCCATAAGGGGAAAAACACAATCAAAGCATTCCTCACAGATGGCCATTCAGCATCTGATGATAATAATAATAACAATAATAATAACAACAGGTTCCTGGAGTAGAAGGAGACCTCCAAGGGCCATCCAGTCCAATCTCCTTCTGCCATAAGGGGAAAAACACAATCAAAGCATTCCTCACAGATGGCCATTCAGCCTCTGATAATAATAATAATAACAACAACAATGGGTTCCTAGAGTAGTAATAATAATAATAATAATCTTTATTTATAAGCCGCTTCCCTCTCCCCAAAGGGGACTCGGAGGGGCTTACATGGGGCCATGCCCAAACCACAAATCACAAAATATCAGACACCAAAAAACAATAAACACAATAAAAACAGTAAACACAGTAAAATGAATACATCTAACAAAAAAACAATACCAAATGCATCTAAAACAGAAGGAAAAAGGAAGACGAGAGGGCGGGCCACATGTACATATAAGATATTTTAAAACTGGGGGAGATAAATGGAGTAGGGCCAAAACGTGAAGAGTCACAAAGGGGAAGGAAATCCAAAAAAACGGGGGAGACCTCCAAGGGCCATCCAGTCCAACCTCCTTCTGCCATAAGGAGAAAACACAATCAATGCACTCCTCACAGGTGGTCATTCAGCCTCTGATAATAATAATAATAATAATAATAACAACAACAATGGGTTTCTAGAGTAGGAGGAGACCTCCAAGGGCCGTCCAGTCCAACCTCCTTTTGCCATAAGGGAAAAACACAATCAAAGCAATCCTCACAGATGGCCATTCAGCCTCTGATAATAATAATAATAATAATAATAATAATAGATTCCTAGAATAGGAGGAGACCTCTAAGGGCCATCCAGTCCAACCTGCTTCTGCCATCAGGGAAAAACACAATCAAAGCATTCTTCACAGATGGCCATTCAGCCTCTGATAATAATAATAACAATAATAATAGGTTCCTAGAATAGGAGGAGACCTCCAAGGGCCATCCAGTCCAACCTCCTTCTGCCATAAGGGAAAAACACAATCAAAGCGTTCTTCACAGATGGCCATTCAGCCTCTGATAATAATAATAACAACAGCAACAATGGGTTCCTAGAATAGGAGGAGACCTCCAAGGGCCATCCAGTCTAACCTCCTTCTGCCATAAGGGAAAAACACATTCAAAGCGTTCTTCACAGATGGCCATTCAGCTCTGATAATAATAATAATAACAACAACAACATTTAGCAACATTGAACGCATTCAGATTTGTATGATCAACCAACTATTTTATTTTTCGTAATAAATCTTATTGCTTTCACAATATTTCCTCTTATTCAATTGGCTATTAGGCCTACCAAGTAAACAAGGTTTAGGTTTTAATGTATACCTTGGATCAAGTTCTATCAAATTCTTGCTTGTATTAAGACGATCTCAGGTGCTTCATAAGAATATGATTGCACTTTCTGAGTCCAACTCCTTAAGCCACTTTTGTGTTGGTTAGCACTGAACTCCCATTCGGACATTCAGAATTCCCCAAAAAGAATGATAGTCAGTTAAAGAATAGTGTTTTAGCATGCTATCTTATAATCAGATAATAAAGTAGTTGGTATTTTTTAAAGTGAACCAAATGTATCAGAAAAACAAACCCATTTTCTCTGTGTGTCTTTGTGTGAGCTATCGGTTAACTCTCTAAAAATTAAAACCTTCCTAAGAAGAACAATGTTTAAGTTTCAAAACAATGGGATTTTACCCCTAGAATATTACAGCTTGCATCTGTGACGCAAGTCAACCTTTCTCTGGGCTGGGCTGTTTGTGTGCTATTAATAAAGACCAAGCAACAGGAGGAAACCGGACAAGTAAATAGGAGCTATTAAATATTAAACAGAGCAGAAAGTGACAGCTAAAAATAATTTGTAGCATATGTAAATGATATTCCTAGAATACTGAATCCTATGTTGTTTATCATTTGGTAACAGGAGGTAACTTGTTAATGGGGTGGTTGAAATTACAGATTAAGAAAATCAATATAAGAAAATTACGCAGATAATCAGAAGAATTAAACACAGCTAGTTCCACCCCATGTGGGCAAACCATCTCTGCAGTGAACCATCAGAAAAATTAAGTGATCATTAATGTGCCAGTGTGCTACCGAGCTTATGAATGTAGGGCTTTCGCACTGGCTTAGGATTCTTTTTTGTGGGTGATTATTCTTGCTGCCGTGTCAGTATTCTGTAAATGATTCATAGACCCCATTGCTGGAGGGCAAAACAGAGAGGTCAAGAGCAAATATAAATAACACAGACTCTTGCTGCACCTTAAAAACTTTTTTTAAAATTGCTGTGGTGTTTGTTTACGGTGTCACCGAGCTCCATGGTTTTTGATTCAATAGATAAACATTCCCAGTGTGGGAAAGATGAGCAGAAAGGAACAGAAGAACAACTGTGTGGGAGGTATTAGTTTTATTCATGTTGGCCAGTTTACTGTCCACTTACTGAAAGTGACTATATAAGCATTTCTTGATGATTCGATAAACTCTCTAACTCTTTCTCCTTTGAGAAAAGGGAGGGAGGCAAGCGTGAATCAATATTTGGATTATTTTGGATTCTCAGCATTTTAAAGCTGTGAAACACATTAAATTCAACACAAATTGCTTCTGCTGGTGTGTCATCAGCATAAGCAGCATCAGCATCAATCACTGCTCAAAGTATTAAGTGGTTATTAGTATAATTATTATGATTACTTCAGGTATGAGGAAGCATTCTTTACTCTGACTATAACAAGAAAAAAATGTGACCAGAGATGAGCACTAATTAAAACTAGTTTATAAAACATTTTAATTCATTTGGAGTAATAATGTAAAATTCAATACATTTGATAACCATGGGGTAAAAACTTTTTTTTTCTTTTGAAGGGTAGAAAAATAAAAACATTCAGAAAAAAATTAAAAATTAAGAGAGAGTCATGCTTCTGTAGTATGACAACCAAGAAGAGAATATCAGATCATATGGCATAAAAATCCTTAGCCATGTAGTCGAGCCAGGAAACCCCAAATCTAGAAGGTCAAACCGCAGAGAGTCCCCAGTATTCCTTTTGGCCCATGGCCTAAGTTGCACCAGTACCAGACCCTTTTGTTTTTCCCCTTCCCTTCTGCCTCACTCAGTCCCATACATCACACTGCACCAACCGTCCCTCCCAGTACACCCAACCACCGTTGCCTCCCATTGCCCCATCTACACAACGATTGCACAGCCAATAACACATGAAAGACACCTCAGCAAACATCAAACAGCACTTTAGCAATAAACCAAACACTCTGCCATTTCTTCCACCGTTTTCCTCTCCTTCCTTCCTCTCTTCCTATCCTTTTTCCAGCCTGAGGGAAGCATGTCCTAGCACAAAAGCGCCAGCTTTTGGGGCAGTTTTGGCCCGAAGAGATCTCTTCAGGGGGGGTGGGTGAGGGCCTCAGACCGATGCTACGGAAGAACTAATTCTCACAATAACAGTGACCCCATTTGCCCCATTCTGATCGTTTTTCCTCCTGGACTGTTCTTGGACTGCCCTTTATCAGCGGATTCCAGCATGTGCCCTTGATGGACAACAAAGGGACTCTCTGTCTGGGCAAACCGTGTCCGATGCTTTCCCGGAGGGGTTTTGCCCAGATTGCAAGGGGACTGGAAGAGAACCCAGGCCCTTTGGGCTTTGGGAGAAGCAGTTCACCAAGGACACTTCCCAGTTGGATAAACCAGCCTTTCCCCGCTCTGCCACCTGGACTTTGTGACGCTCTGCCCCTCGATGTGCACTCCCGAAGCAATTCTGCCCCTCCGGGCTCTATCGTTTCCAAGGACAGTAATTACCTCCAGGAGAACTACAACTCCCAGAAGGAAGGCAGCCCTCGTTGTCTGCTTTAAAGATCATAACTCTGGGAGCAAGAACTGTATGGGAATGCACTGGGAAATTGCTGGGGATCTCCCTGTATGTACAGTGTGGCTTCATAAGTTTTCCCTTTGACCCCTTGTAACCCCTTCCCTTCCCCCTCTTTCCCATGTAAAGAAGGATTGCCTGTATTTTCGCTATTGTGTCAGCTGAAAGGGAGTAACTGGATTCCCATCCTAAGCCTTTTATGGATCACCATTGTTCAACATTGCATGAGCTATCCTGGCAGAAGTCTTGTTATGGATCACCCGTGCCCTAGCCGCGGGCCCACATTCTGCCAGCCTAAAGAGAGTATTAATTATCGGAGTTTAGACCAATTAATCCTGTCTTTGGAATCGGACATCAAATATTTGTCTTCACAGCGGGAATGTGGCTAGCCTCGGAACCTAGTCAACATCTCAAATAGGCCCCCTGTCACACAAAAGCTTGAGTGAGTTTCTGTCATCAAGTTTTCTTCCTCCCTTTCCCATTCATCCTCAAATCCATTAATCCCATCACTTCCAGGATGTCATTTCAGGTCGTTTACCTGGCTAGGATTTTTTTGTTTAATTCATATGCTATATTGACAGTGATTCCTGTCCAAGCCTTCCTTCCTGGAACTCCATATATGGCCACAGGCCTCTGATTGGCCGAAGCCGGCAAATGGGAATGAGCGCTGATAGGCTCCCTGGAACTGACCGGCCTCCCACCCATCAGCTGGTCCGACCAATCATCAGCCGATCAGCCAGGAGGAAGTGGGCGGGAAATTCAATTGTTTTGACAGTTCAGTAACCTTTAAAAACCAATGTTTTGAATGTATATGCATGCGTTCCTTGCGGGAATCAGGGTATTGCGGTTCGCATCCTCTCAGCTGAGCAGAATAAACAATTTCGTGGCATCTACCTTGCAGATTGGTGAGCATAATTGGATCAAGGGAGGCGGGTAGACTACGAGGGCCTAACCGCTCCTGGCTCGCCAGGTTAACTGAACCCTCGCGGTCTCTGCCCCGTGGTCGGTCCACGGGCTTGCCCGGTTGTCGGACAGCTGGCTGGGGATTGGCGGCTGTTCGGTAACAGCCATACAGAAAATGTAGTGCACATTTTCTCACATTTTCTCACTAGAATATTTTATGCAACTCATCACAAGTGCTAAAAACACATTTTGGCTACATAGAAAAGCAGGTGGCCATTTCATGACATGCCTCTTATGTTTTGCAAAATATAAAGCATCATAAAACATTATGTCATCATTTTTAAAAAAAATGCTTTTAGGATATTTTTTAATGTTTACTTAACTCTGTCTTATTGGATTGTTTTGTTTTATTTTACATCACAATACTTAATTTTTTGTCGTAAGTGGGTTGTTGTAAGTTTTTCAAGCTATGTGGCCATGTTCCAGAAGCGTTCCCTCCTGACGTTTCGACATCTATGGCAGGCAACCTCAGAGGATGTGAGGTCTTTGTCGTAAGCTGTCTGTTATTACTGTTGCTTTATTGTGTATTATTTTGATATGTTTGTATTCACCTGACACATTGAATTCTTGCCTTTTTATAAACTGAGCATTATTTATTGTGTCATGCACCGGGAATGTGGCGCAGCTGGCTGAGTGTCAGCTGGATAAGATCTCTCTGACCAGAAGGTCATGAGTTCGAGGCCTGCCCGGGTTGAGGTGGGCTCTCGACCTATTTGTGTAGCCTGTTGTCGACCTTTGCAACCCGAAAGACAGTTGCATCTGTCAAGTAGGAAATTAAGGCACCACATAGTGGGGAGGCAAAATTTAACTGATTTACAAGGCCATAAGATCTCCAGGAATGCACGCTGAGGAACGCTGAGAAATGAAGGAGTGCGACAGCTCCCCCTGGTGACCAGATGTTTAAAAAATTGCCTCTATCTTTTTGTCTGTCTGTTGGTCCAAAAGGCATTAAATGCATGCCTATATGTGTTCCTTGTAATCCACCCTGAGTCCCCTGTGGGGTGAGAAGAGCGGAATATAAATAAAGTAAATAAAAAAAAATATATATTTTACAGTCTCAAGTGTCTTCCTCTTTTTTTAAAATTGCTACTATGTAGCACTTGGAAGAAATTACATTTTTGGGCCTCGAGCTAGTATGCGCATATGTCATGTTACCTGAGAGTTTTTGAGACTTGATATAGCTGAAACAGTGACTTTTCCAAGATCTAGTAAGACATGAGTAACACTCAGTTCCTATTTTTGGTCAATACAGAAAAGCATTTCTTGTAACAGCTTAAATTCCTTTAAACAAAGTGTCTGGCTCAGTGTTTCACAATCTGGATAAAATTAAGTTTTTCAATTTTTTAAAAAAACTTTCACCAGAGTGATAATCTGTTGTAATTCTCTGATCCACAATTACCCTATTGTTGTAAAATTGTAGCCTAGATTTATTGAAACAATTACCAGTGGAATTTAAGGAACCGCTTGTCCCCACATACACCAGTCAACCATTAAGATATCAGAAAAGCTTAAGCATTTTCATGTCTCACCACTGAGAGCAGCACATCATTTTCACAACGACATATAATGAAGATTTGTCAACCATTGAGAGGAAATATAGTGCCATGATGGGCATACAGGCTCATTTTGAGTAAAACTCACTAGCCTTTACTTCTAATTAAGTATGTATTAGAGTTCAAATTTTGCAGGGGAGGCTTAACATATTGCTTGAACCACTCAGAAATCATTTTGTCCTCATTGATTAAAATTATCCTGAGTACTTATAGTAGTAAAAGTGATGATACTTTGGCAATGTTATCAATACACATTAGTTAGTTGCTAAAGTTCCCGAATAGCTCCTATTTATTTCCAACTACTGTTTCTTGGGCTACTCCTTGATTCCATTTGTAATGTATTTTATTTCACTGTACTTATACAGCTTATGGTACTGTAAATAATTGCCTCCTCCTGAGAAAAATTCATAATATCACAAAGGATTACCACCTAACCCGCTTCATAACAGGAGCTTTTTTGTTGAGTTCCAGGGTCAGATGGCGAAGACAGAAGAATGGCTTACCTCAGAGAAGTATGCTTGCTCCATCAATGTTTAAAATTTACACAAATGATCAGCCACTGCCAGAAGGGACAGAGAGTTTCATCTATGCTGACGATCATGGCATTACTCTACACCACTGGAGAAATTATACTGTCTAGCTGAATTCACAAGCAAAACACTGGCCATTGTGGCTCAGGATTTAAACATAATTAAAACAATCTGGCTATGGATTATGCAGGTTTGAGTACAGTTTATTGTCAGCAAATAATACAGCTTCACTAGCAAATACAAATTGAAAAATCAATACACGTATCTACACAAAGCATTAAGCAACAAGTGAGTTATAATGCGTATGTAATCAACTGGCTTTAAGCCAGTAAGAGTTTGAAATATTTAATACTAGCTTGGGGACCCGGCGGTGCCCGGGTTATTTGAGGAAGGCATTGTGTACCAAGGTTGGTTCCTATTAGATGTTTATGTGCCTTGCAGTGGTCTCAGGAACTTAGTGAAGCTACTGCAAGTCCCATTGGCCAAGGTCCATCCCCCTCCAAACAGCACCAGGATGTAGAGTGGGTCATGGGGGCTCTGTGTCTCACATTAGGTCTTGATCATTCTTTGGATGAGGGTTGCAGCGGTCTCGGAAGGTGAGTGAAAGTATTTCAAGTCTCATCATCTGTGGTCCATCCTCCTTGAAACAGCACCAGGGTGTTGAGTGGGTCAAGGGGGCTCTGTGTGCTAATTTTGATCTGTAGTGGTCATTGGGTTAGAGTCACATTGTGAAGTGGGCCATTGGGCCCGTGTGTGCCAAGTTTGGTCCTGATCCGTCACTGCTGTGGGCCGCAGTGTCTGACTTCCTGAGGCCTTTCCTTTTCCCTCTGAGTCACCTTAGAATGTTGGAATGTGGATGGCCAATTGGAGTCCTTTATGCAAATACCATCTCAGTGGCAACCAATCCCCTCTGTCTGGGGCCGTAGAGTGTTGGAGTTCTGAGGCTGGCCAATCAGAGTCCTTTATGCAAATAATCCCATAGTGGCAACCTATCGAACGCTGTCACATATTCCTTGGCACCTCCACATCTCCCAGAAAATGAACATTTCATTTCCAAAGTAAAAATTCTGTCATTTGGCTAAATCAAGCATTCAGTTGCATTTTGTTTTGCTGGCCAATCAGAGTCCTTTATGCAAATAGTTCCTCAGTGGCAACCAATGCCCTCTGTCTGGTGCCTTAGATTGTTGGAGTTCTGAGGCTAGCCAATTTGAGTCCTTTATGCAAATAATCTGGTGCCTTAGAGTGTCGGAGTTCTGAGGCTGGCCAATCAGTGTTCTTTATGCAAATAATCCCACAATGGCAACCAATCAAAATGCTGGCACATATTCCTCCGCACCGCCTTAAAACACTGACTTTTATTATATACATAGAATAGATAGATAGAAGATAGATAGATAGATAGATAGATTAGTTGGCTTATCTTTGTACTGAATAGCCACAGCTGGATTTTTTCTAAATAGGTCTAGCAGCCCTAAAACAGACTACAGATGTAACATTTTGCAGATGAAAATTATGGCACATATTGTAAAACAGCGTAAGAGTTTGGTCAAGCTGGAAAAGAACATCAATAAGGGAGCATATAGAAAATAGCAGAGTGTAGCAGTTTGACAGAGCTTACTGAGAAAAGCTCTTCCTTCTCTTCGCTCCCTGCTCAGTTAATGGAGTGCAAACTACTGTTGGACATTGCAGCAACTGAGGCAAACCTGAGGACAAAAAGGGGAAAGTGGGAGGAGGAGAGAGAATTTGGGATATTTTTTTAAGCAGCTAAAAAGTGAAACAACAGATGATTAATCAAGGTTGTCTCTATCAAATTGAGCCATTTGGACGATTTGTCATTACAGCAGTGGTGCCAAGAGAGAACGTATTGAATTTTCTTCTATGCTTCTCCCACTCCAATTCAGGAACAATACAGGAGGAAAGGTTTAAACTTTCCATTCCCCAGCATCATTGGTATGATTGCAGTTGGAATCTCACCAGCCTTTTTTTTACAGGAAAAAGTCCCAAACAATCTTGAGTATATAGTCATGGATCTGTATTGACAAGTTCCTATTCTTTTTTTCACATTTTAAGATCTTTCCTTTTCAACACAACACACACCCTTGGAGTATTTCAGAAAGTTTTAATTACAGTTATTATAATTGGCAATCCAATCATCATGTAAAGGTGTAGACATGGCATCACTTATAAAACACTCTATAAATTATTATCTAAATATTCTTTCAAGGTTGACGTCACCATCAGGATTGTTTGGGACAGTTTCTGCAGTGTTAATGCCCCAATAAAGCTGCTTTTGTTTTGTTTATTCTCTTGGTCTGGTGTTTCAAACCATGCCAGGCAGTTGGGTCTAATCTCTATTTCACTTCCCACAATTGTTTGGAGTGATATATGATATTGAATGTGCCGTGGGCACTTTGCCTGAATTCCCCCATAAGAAGTATTTCTGTTTCTTAGAATGTACATTTTAATTGTCAGCTCAAGATCAAAGCAGATATTACTTTAAAGAAGTACTAACAGTGAATCCCTAATTGATTTGTTGTATTTTTCTTGTTTTCTAAAGTAACCACAAAAAGTGGTACTGATCTCTTCAGGGATTTAGGATAAGCTCTAACCCTGTACAAATTATCCTCTGGTATAGTTCTGATGTGTTCAGCCCTGCAATTTATATTGCAAAGTGGGCACCTGATATGCAAATAGATAATTACTTAGCAATATGAATGGTAAGTACCTATAATAAGTCTTCCTCACCCTGATCCAAACCAGGCTCCTAAAGCAATAGGCAATTTCTATGGGTTGTGATTACATTTTACTTCCCTTGGTCTGAGTCAACAAGGTCTGCAACCTTCTGCAATCCTAGTACGAAGATTGCCCTGTGAGGGAAATACACACATCCCAATTTTGCTTCAAAGCATGAAGAGAACATGCAAGTTGCTTTTCAGCTGAAGAGTTTAAAGGAGAAAGAAACATAAGGGGAAGTGGCACTGTGAGTTAAACCCTTGTGCCGGCAGAACTGCTGACCAATAGGTCAGTGGTTCGAATCCGGGGAGAACACGTTGAGCTCCCTCTATCAGCTCAAGCTCCCAATGCGGGGACATGAGAGAAGCCTCCCAAAAGGATGGCAAAACATCAAACATCTGGGTGTCCCCTGGGCAACGTCCTTGCAGATGGACAGTTCTCTCACACCAGAAGAGATTTGCAGTTTCTTAAGTCACTCCTGACATGGAAAAAAATCCAACTTATTTTTATTGGGGATAAAGCCTTATCCAGCTATTTCTTTAAAGAAACATGTCATAGCTAACTGGAAGAACTTTTGTTGTTGTTATTATTATTTATTATTAATGATAATGCTTCTCCCCCCAAAAAACATGGCGGCAGCGGTCGGGTGCTGGGAGGATAAGCTCCTGCCGAATTCCACAGAACCGGCGTTCCTGCCTAGCCAGGCAAGTCAGCTTACCGGGCCTACACCTCCACCAGCCCCTGGGGGTCTGGACCTCCGACCTAGGGAGGTCGTGGAAGGTCCCCCCAGTGAATGGGAGGGTCAGGCTGAAACAGACTATACCTATACCTACAGACGCCTCAGCAATGTGAGTCGTCATACCACCTCGGCTCGCACAGCCCCCCTTGAGGCTGGTGATGCTACTGATGGCTTCAAGAAAGGGTGCTGCCATACCATCCCAGCCACCCCAACTCCCCCCGAAAGGAGGAGATGGTCCATTGGAGCACCCAGTAAGGTGGATTTCCATCTTCTCCCGAAGGAGGGCCTAGCCATCCAGGCCATCCAGGCCCAGTTTCGCCTGGCAGCCACACAGCTAGTAAAACTGGGAAAGATGCTCTCAGCCTTCCCAGCTTTTCCCCCTTCTACCCATCTACCTTCGAAGCTAGCGGGCCAGTCTCCCCGAGGGCCGGAGACCCACTCGGCAGTGGACTGCATCCTGGGCGATGACTGCCCACTGGCGTCCCTAGGCCGGGGCGGCTGTTTGTGGTCCCGCGGAAGCCATGGGCAGCGGCCGGCGACCCAAGAGACCCACGAAACTGTTGAGCTGCCCCCGGAGCCCCAGGAGTCGCTGGAGCCGGAGAAGCCGCTGGGCATCTCAGCCACCCAGGAGCCCCGGACAGCTGTCGAGCCTCATTTGGAACCACGGGAGCCAGAGGAGCCACTTAACATCTCGGCCATCCTGGCCAAGGCTCCAGGCGAGCGGCCCCGACGCAGGGCTTCCCGATTTTCACCCTTGGGGGCCTGGGCTGGCCAGGCCAAGATGGCGCCGGCTGCTCAGGACGCCGTAATGGCGACCGTAGCCCCGCCTTCGTCTCCGCCTCCACTCCCTCCGTCAGCAGAGTGGGAGGCGGCCCCATGTCACCCTGGGAGGAGCCGAGGGCGGAGCCGGTTTCGAGGCAGGAGCTGCAGCCAGGAAGAAGCCGGGGAAGCATCCCAGCCCTGCTCTCTAAACCAGAGAGCGAATGAGGACTTCTGCGATCGAGGAGAGAGCAAGCTGGACAGGCCAAAGGACCCGGGGGCTTGGTGGTCCCCGAACCCGCCTCCCAGCTGGCAGAACTAAGCGCACAGCTCCCAACCCCCCCTTCTAGCAGGGGATTGGCACCCCAACTGCCCTCCCCTCCTCCACCTGTTGATGGAGTGAGGCGAGGGCGAAGACGGAGAAGGAGGCGGGCAAAGGGGCACACCCAAGCTGGTAACTCTAACTGTACACCCCCTCTCGATCTTGAGGGTGGGCCTGACGCCAACAGGAGGCGGGAGAATAGGCGGGCTAAGAGAAGGGCAGGGAAGGCCTTGAGGCGCCAGCGAAAGAGAGCAGGCACTAGGGCAAGCGTCGAGATGACGGCAGCGCCCCAGCTGGCAGCTCCTTGTGCCCCCTGTCCCTCTCACATCGATCAGCCCAGCAACAAGCAGACGGAGTGCCCACCAGAGCCTACGGGAGGACCTGAACCATCGGATCCCGTCGTGAGAGGGGCATCACAAGAAAAGGCCAGCGGTTCACAAAAGGAGACGGTCAGGCGGATTAAATGAAATACCATCATCCACAAGGGACAAAAAAACCTCAGGGAATTCCCGGTCAGAAAACCCGGCCCTTTCAGGACCAGAACTTTCTGGGCCAGAAAGGCCAGGGCTTCCACCAGTCCCCCCACGGCACAGTCACCGCACGGCCCCCAGTCTACCATCGGCACGGTCCCACTGGACTGCGACCAAAAACAGACTCCCCCAACGTCCCCTTTTCGGGGGACGTGCCACAAACTCAGTGCCCCGGTTTCCAGCGTCAGCATCCGAGCGCTCCCGTGTGCCCCATCCCAGTGATTGGTGGACAGGGGAGGTGGAGGACCAGCAGCTTACCCACCATCAAACAGGGACGCAGACTCTCTTCAACTTGGCTGCGACCCATAACCTGCCATGACCGTTTTCAAACATCAACCACTCTCTGGTCTTCACTCCTGCTCCTCAATGCGAGGTCAATTTGCAATAAGCTGACCACGCAGCGAGATTTCATCGCAGAGCAGGACGCAGATGTCACATGCGTCACAGAGACTTGGACCCAGGACGGTGATTGTGTCCTTCTTCAGGAGATAGCCCCCCCAGGCTTTCGAGCCTTCCACCAGCCAAGATCTACCGGCCGGGGCGGGGGAGTGGGCCTGGTTGTAAAAGACACTGTTACTACCTCGGTCCTCCAGACACCAGAGATGGCCGGCATGGAGTGCCTGGGAGCGACACTGGGAATGGGAGAAAAGACGGGGATTCTGGTGGTTTACCGAGCCCCTGGGGCCCAAAAGGAGGCCACGTCTACCTTGCTGGACCTGATTGCGGACTGGGCTCTGAGAGTCCCCGGCTCATCGTACTGGGTGATTTTAACATCCACCCGGACACAGATCCACTCACATCTAGCGCGAGGGAGTTCCTCCAACACATGGATGCTCTAGATCTCCCCAGGACCGAAACGGGCCCCACACACCAAGCTGGCCACGCGCTGGACCTGATCTTTAGCCACGGTCTAGCCATAAAACACCGAGAAACCAGAACAGTGCCTTGGTCGGACCACCTGACCGTGAGGGCAGATATTGACACCCTTCTCACAGAAAGGTCGAAGCCAAAGACCATCTTAGTCCGCCAAAGGAGTTTGATGACCCCGAGTGCATTTACGGCTGCTCTGGAACCTTTGGAGGTCCCTGGAGGATCGCTGGCAGATCTGGTTGCCAGGTGGAACAGCGTCCTCTCGAGGGCCATCGACCAGGTGGCACCTAGGCGCCCCCTTCGCCCCCGGAAAACCCGCTCACCGTGGTTCACGACGAATCTAAAGCAGATGAAACGCCGGAGGAAACAACTGGAGAGTGTTTGGAGACGGAAACCAGCGGGGCAAATAGAGCGGCCTATAGAGAACTGCATAGGCTGTATGAACGAGACCAAAGAGGCTAAGAAATCCTACAATGCCGCTCAGATTACAGCTGCTGGTTCCCGTACAGCACAGATCTTTAAAGTAGTCCGAGCCTTCTAGCATCTCCACAGAGTGACCCCAAAAACTCTATGGTAACAGCAGAAGACCTCCAAGAGTATTTCACTGGGAAAATCACGGCACTTCGGCGTGACCTGCCGCCCATTCTGGAGGAAGAGAACGAGAAGATCCGGTGCCTAACTCAGACCAGTGGGCACCGCCTCACCGAATTCAGGCCCCTAACACCGGAAGAGGTGAAAAGGCTGGTGACCGTGGCAAGGGCGACGACCTGCCCCATGGACCCCTGTCCATCGCATTTAATCAAGTCCTGCATTGACACCATATCGGATGCTCTGAGGACCTGGTGAACCTTTCCCTGGATACAGGCACTTTCCTGAGTCCCTGAAGGAGGCCAGAGTTCGCCCTCTCCTGAAAAAGGCGAACCTTGACCCCGACGAACCGACGAGCTACCGCCCTGTTGCCAATTTGCCCTTCCTGGGTAATCTACTGGAGAGTGCGGTGGAAATACAGATGCGTGATTTTTAAACCGATCCGGGGGCTTGGACCCTTCCCAGTCGGGATTCCGCGCGGGCCACGGAGTGGAATCCGTCCTGGTAGCGATTACGGATGACATCCGCCGCCAGCTGGACGGAGGGCTCGGCAGTCCTGGTCCTCTTAGATCTAACTGCGGCCTTCGACACCGTCGACCATGATCTGTTACTCCGCTGCCTGGTTGCCTCCGGGATCCAAGATAAGGCTCTGACTTGGCTAGGATCGTTCCTGCGGGGCCGCTCGCAGCGGGTCGAGTGGCAGGGCCAGGTCTCCAGGAAATGCGGGCTGGAGTGCGGGGTCCCTCAGGGTGCCATCTTGTCCCCCACCCTCTTCAACATCTATGTCCAGCCCCTGGCCAGTATCGCTAGGAGCCATGGTTTCAGCTGCTACCAATACGCCGACGACACACAGCTGTTGCTGAAGCTCGACCCAGGGATGTCGTCGGTGCCTGAAAGCTTTAGTCAGGGGCTGAGGGCGGTGACAAGCTGGCTCAGAGCACACAGGCTAAAAATCAATCCGGCAAAACGGAGATCCTCTGGCCTGGCCGACCCGACCCTCACTCACCACTACCATTCTTTGAAGGCGAGCCCTTGTCCTCGGTTCCGGCGGTGAAGAGCCTGGGAGTGATTCTGGACGAGAGACTGACGATGGAAGCTCAGATCCAGGCTGCAGCCAAGGGCGCCTTCTTTCATCTTCGCAGGGCCCGACGGCTGGCCCCCTACCTACCATCAGAGGCGCTGAAGACTGTGATACATGCCACCGTGGTCTCTCGACTCGACTATTGCAATGCCCTGTATGCGGGTCTACCGCTGTCCACGACTCGGAGGTTGAGACTTGTTCAGAATGCAGCGGCCAGACTCATTTCCGGGGCATCGGCTAGGAACCATATCTCACCAATCCTAAAAAGTTCTTCATTGGCTGCCTACAGAGTTCAGAGTGATCTATAAACTCATGGCGCTAACCTTCAAAGCACGGCAAAGAACCGGACCAGCCTATCTGGGCGATCGGCTGACAGACCAACGTAGTGAAAGACCAGCGCGTGCAATAAATGGGGACCGTTTCTGCCAGGCGTTTGGGGATTGACTAGATGACCTGGAGGCTGGGCCCTTTATGGTTCTCTGTACCTGTGTTTTTAATTGATGTACCTGTGTTTTTTTTAATGATGTAAGTCGCCCGGAGCACCAGCGGTGGAGGGCGACTCACAAGAAATAAAGTTATTATTATTATTATACTATTTTAATTATTTATTGAATCCAAATAATCTCTTTCTCCTGGCACAAGATTCAAGGTGGCTCACAATTATTTAAAACAAAATACAATGTTTAAAAACAATTGATATAAATAAGAGTCTTAAACAACAGTTAGAACGTGATGGAAAGCTTAATATTGTCTTTTTCCTAGCCTGGAAAAAATGTTTAGTTGCTGCTGTGTGTCTACAAGTCATTTCTGATTTTGGGCAACCTTAAAGGACAGTTGCAATGGCCTTCCTCTAAGGCTGAGAGAGTGTGACTTGCACACGTTCACTCCATTTATAGAGTAGCATTTAGAATTCTGAGTCAAATAGTTCTTGTGTTAAAGGATTCAGCAATGGCAGGTAAAATGGGATCATAACAGTTGTGTGAAAGGGCCCCAACTCAGTCAGTTGAGCTCAGAACAGGTAACTAACTAATGTATTTACTTCCAAGGCCCCTTCCATACAGCTGTATAAAATCCACATTGAACTGGATTATATGGCAGTATAGGCTCAGATAATCCAGTTAAAAGCAGATATTGTGGATTATCTGCCTTGATATTCTGGGTTATATGTCTGTGTGGAAGGGTCCTATGACTAGCTTTGCTTGTCTTCTGAGAATATTATGAAAGTGAAAGAATTATGTCCTGAGAAACTGCTATAAGATATCTTGTGTACCCTTCAGCATTTAACCGCTGAAAACGAGGACACATTTGGCCAAAAAACATCAGAAGATGGTTAGGATGGCCAAAGAACAAGAGCTGAAAAAAGTTTACTTTGGACTGAACCCACTGGGAAAGGCAAGACTCTGCCCTCTTCTGTCCTGTCTCACTAATGAGCTGAGTACAAACAGCTTCTGCACTTTTAACTTAGGACCTCATCACACTACAAAATAAATCCAATTTAAATCTGGTTTCTGCCTGCTGCAGAATTCTGGGGTTTGTAGTTTAGTGAGACTGTTTAAATTTCCTACCTAAACTACAAACCCCACAATTCTGCAGGAAGCAGAAACCAGATTTAAAGTGGATTCATTCGTGTGATGAGGACCTTAGTTCGCGCCAACAAAGGAAAATGGAGAAGAGAGACACTAGGACACTTTAAAAGCAGCTGAAAAAGAGAGATGACAGAAGATTAATCAGAACGGTCCTTGCCACTTGGAGGGTGTGACCTTTAAGCATAAGCTAAAATTCATCTTATTTAAATAATACCTCCACACAATGTAACATGGCTACATCATCCCTGGTCTTGGTAAGAGGCAGAACGGCCTTATATCAACATTATTGACATGGAGTGAAGAATTTCCTTTTTAATGATACTTCTTGCACAAGTTATCCAACACTTTTTCAGAGCCTGTGTGGTGACTTTACTCACTAGCTATGCAATGACATTTCTGAGAAGGTCCTTGTTGTTCTTTCAAATCATTCTCCGCTTATGGCAACTCTAAGGTGAACCAATTTTCTTGAAAATATTTGTTCAGAGAGGTTTACCTTTGCCCTCTCTTGAAGCTGAGAAAGTGTGACTTGCCCAAGGTTACCCCAGTGGGTTTTAATGACTGAATGGGGAATAGAATGCTGGTCTGCAGTCATAGTCCAGTGCTCAAATCACTAACTAAACCATGATGACACTCAGGAAGAGCCTATAGGTATTTTATTACATCACATCCCTAAAAAAAAAAGGAGTGGAGTCATAAGAACATAAGAAGAGCCATGCTGAATTGGACCTCAGCCCATCTAGTCCAGCATTCTGTATCACACAGTGGCCCACCAGTTGTACGCGGGGATCTCGAGCAGAAGGGAGGGCAAAACCCAAACCTGCTCCGACCTCCCACAACCAGTACCCAGGGAAATCCTGCCTACCTCAACCAACTCCGAGGTGGCACTTGAATGTCCTTTTCAGTAACTACCGATACACTTGGTATCCATGAATCTGTCTAATCCTGCCTTGAAGTTGTTCAGGCTGACAGCTGTCACAACCTCTTCTGGAAGTAAATTCCATCACCCAATGACCCTCTGGGTGAAGAAATATTTCCCTTTATTAGTCCTAATTTTCCTACCTTGGGCTTCAGGAGTGCCCTCTAGTCCTAGTGTTTTGTGACAAAGAAAATAATTTTTCTTTATTCACCTTTTCTATCCCATGCATGATTTTATACACTTCGATCAAGTCACCTCTTAAACGCCGTCTTTCAAGGCTGAAAAGACCAAGGCGTTGCAACCTGATTTCATAAGGGAGCCGCTCCATCCCTTGGATCATTCTTGTTGCCCTTTTCTGTACCTTTTCCAGTTCCGTTATATCCTTCTTAAGGTGCGGAGACCAGAATTGTACACAGTACTCCAAATGTGGCCTTACCATCGATTTGTAGAGAGGTAATACAACATTTGCCGACCTATTTTCGATTCCCTTTCTGATCATGCCTAGCATAGAATTTGCTTTTTTCACTGCTGCTGCGCACTGGGTTGACATCTTCATTGAGCTGTCCACCAAGACCCCACGATCCCTTTCCTGGTTTGTCTCGGAAAGCTTTGACCCCATCACTTTGTCGGTGTAGTTGGGGTTCTTTGCCCGATGTGCATGACTTTACACTTGTTTAGGTTAAAATGCATTTGCCACTTTGTTGCCCATTCACTCAATTTCGAGAGATCTTTCTGGAACTCTTTACAATCAGTTTCATTTTTAACTACCCTGAACAATTTAGTGTCGTCTGCAAACTTTGCTACCTCAGAATTCACTCCTACATCCAGATCATTAATGAATAAATTAAAAAGTAACGGACCCAAAACTGAACCTTGGGGTACGCCACTTCTCACCTCTTTCCATCCAGAGAAGTGTCTATTTATTACCACCCTTTGTTTCCTACAGTTTAGCCAGGTTCCAATCCAGGACAAGACCTGTCCTCTGATTCCATGGCTGAAGAGCTTATTTAGGAGCCTTTGGTGAGGGACTTTGTCAAAAGCCTTTTGAAAGTCAAGGTAAACAATATCAATTGGGTCTCCTTTATCTATGTGTTTATTTACACCCTCAAAGAATTCTAACAAGTTAGTAAGACATGATTTGCCTTTGCAGAAACCATGTTGATTTTCTTTCAGCAATGCCTGTTCTTCTATGTGCCTAGTAATATTTTCTTTAATAATGGTTTCCATCACTTTGCCTGGAACTGAGGTTAAACTGACTGGTCTATAATTTCCTGGATCACCTCTGGATCCTTTCTTGAAGATCGGTGTTACATTTGCCTCCCTCCAGTCCTCGGGTACAGTGCCTGATCTTAGAGAAAGGTTATATATCTTAGCTAGAAGTTCAGCAATTTCACACTTGAGTTCCTTAAGAACTCTGGGGTGGATGCCGTCTGGACCTGATGATTTGTTGACATTTAGTTTAGTAAGGCATGTGAGAACATCCTCCTTGTTTATCTCTATCTGTTTTAATTCTTTTAATTCCCTCCCTGAAAAACTGACTCAGCTGCAGGCATATGTTGTCTGTCTTCCTGTGTGAAAACGGAGGCAAAGAAGTCATTTAGCCACTCAGCAATCTCCTTGTCTTCACTGATTTTCCCTTTCTGGCCATTGTCGTCGAGTGGCCCAACTGCTTTTCTAGTTAGGTTCCTGCTTCTGGTGTACTTAAAGAAGTTTTTGTTGTTTTTTTTAATATTCTTTGCTATATGTGCCTCAAAATCTCTCTTGGCTTTCCTGACTGTTGCTTTGCATTTAGTTTGCCAGAGCTTAAGAACATAGAACATAAGAAGAGCCATGCTGAATCGGACCTCAGCCCATCTAGTCCAGCATTCTGTATCACACAGTGGCCCACCAGTTGTACACAGGGATCTCGAGCAGAAGTGAGGGCAAAACCCTGACCTGCTCCCAACCCCCCACAACCAGTACCCAGGGAAATCCTGCCTACCTCAACCAACTCCGAGGTGGCACTTGAATGTCCTTTTCAGTAACTACCGATACACTTGGTATCCATGAATCTGTCTAATCCTGCCTTGAAGTTGTTCAGGCTGACAGCTGTCACAACCTCTTCTGGAAGTGAGTTCCATAACCCAATGACCCTCTGGGTGAAGAAATATTTCCCTTTATTAGTCCTAATTTTCCTACCTTGGAGCTTCAGGAGTGCCCTCTAGTCCTAGTGTTTTGTGACAAAGAAAATAATTTTTCTTTATTCACCTTTTCTATCCCATGCATGATTTTATACACTTCGATCAAGTCACCTCTTAAACGCCGTCTTTCAAGGCTGAAAAGACCAAGGCGTTGCAACCTGATTTCATAAGGGAGCCGCTCCATCCCTTGGATCATTCTTGTTGCCCTTTTCTGTACCTTTTCCAGTTCCGTTATATCCTTCTTAAGGTGCGGAGACCAGAATTGTACACAGTACTCCAAATGTGGCCTTACCATCGATTTGTAGCGAGGTAATACAACATTTGCTAACCTATTTTCGATTCCCTTTCTGATCATGCCTAGCATAGAATTTGCTTTTTTCATTGCTGCTGCGCACTGGGTTGACATCTTCATTGAGCTGTCCACCAAGACCCCAAGATCCCTTTCCTGGTTTGTCTCGAAAGCTTTGACCCCATCAATTTGTAGGTGTAGTTGGGGTTCTTTGCCCGATGTGCATGACTTTACACTTGTTTAGGTTAAAATGCATTTGCCACTTTGTTGCCCATTCACTCAATTTCGAGAGATCTTTCTGGAGCTCTTTACAATCAGTTTCATTTTTAACTACCCTGAACAATTTAGTGTCGTCTGCAAACTTTGCTACCTCAGAATTCACTCCTACATCCAGATCATTAATGAATAAATTAAAAAGTAACGGACCCAAAACTGAACCTTGGGGTACGCCACTTCTCACCTCTTTCCACCCAGAGAAATGTCCGTTTATTACCACCCTTTGTTTCCTACAGTTTAGCCAGGTTCCAATCCAGGACAAGACCTGTCCCCTGATTCCATGGCTGAAGAGCTTATTTAGGAGCCTTTGGTGAGGGACTTTGTCAAAAGCCTTTTGAAAGTCAAGGTAAACAATATCAATTGGGTCCCCTTTATGTGTTTATTTACACCCTCAAAGAATTCTAACAAGTTAGTAAGACATGATTTGCCTTTGCAGAAACCATGTTGATTTTCCTTCAGCAATGCCTGTTCTTCTATGTGCCTAGTAATATTTTCTTTAATAATGGTTTCCATCACTTTGCCTGGAACTGAGGTTAAACTGACTGGTCTATAATTTCCTGGATCACCTCTGGATCCTTTCTTGAAGATCGGTGTTACATTTGCCTCCCTCCAGTCCTCGGGTACAGTGCCTGATCTTAGAGAAAGGTTATATATCTTAGCTAGAAGTTCAGCAATTTCACACTTGAGTTCCTTAAGAACTCTGGGGTGGATGCCGTCTGGACCTGGTGATTTGTTGACATTTAGTTTAGTAAGGCATGTGAGAACATCTTCCTTGTTTATCTCTATCTGGTTTAATTCATTTAATTCCCTCCCTGAAAAAACTGACTCAGCTGCAGGCATATGTTGTCTGTCTTCCTGTGTGAAAACGGAGGCAAAGAAGTCATTTAGCCGCTCAGCAATCTCCTTGTCTTCGCTGATTTTCCCTTTCTGACCATTGTCACGAGTGGCCCAACTGCTTTTCTAGTTGGGTTCCTGCTTCTGATGTACTTAAAGAAGTTTTTGTTGTTTTAAAAAATATTATTTGCTATGTGTGCCTCAAAATCTCTCTTGGCTTTCCTGACTGTTGCTTTGCATTTAGTTTGCCAGAGCTTGTGTTCCTTTCTGTTCTCCTCGGTAGGAAGAGCCTTCCATTTCTTAAATGAGTTTTCTTCTTTCCAATCACATCTTTTACTTCATTTGTAAGCCATACTGGTGTCCTTTTGGACTTTCCATGCCTCTTTCTTTTTATTGGAATGCATTTTAGTTCGGCCTGTTTTAAGGTATTTTTAAACAGTTTCCAAGCATTTTGGAGGGATTTGATTTTTTTTACTGCTCCTTTTAGTTTGTTCTTTACAATTTTTCTCATTTTGGTGAAATTCCCTTTGTGAAAGTTTAATGTCTCCGTGTTAGCTTGTGTTCCTTTCTGTTCTCCTCGGTAGGAAGAGCCTTCCATTTCTTAAATGAGTTTTTCTTCTTTCCAATCACATCTTTTACTTCATTTGTAAGCCATACTGGTGTCCTTTTGGACTTTCCCGGCCTCTTTCTTTTTATTGGAATGCATTTTAGCTCGGCCTGTTTTAAGGTATTTTTAAACAGTTTCCAAGCATTTTGGAGGGATTTGATTTTTTTACTGCTCTTTTTAGTTCTTTACAATTTTTCTCATTTTGGTGAAATTCCCTTTGTGAAAGTTTAATGTCTCTGTGTTAGTTTTCACTGACAGTTTGCTATCCAAACTTAAGTTGAAGGTTATTGTGTTATGGTCACTGGTACCTATGGGCTCAGTTACAAGGACATCTTGAACGAGATCTTGTTCATTAGTTAGCACCAAGTCCAGGATCCCCTTTCCCCTGGTTGGTTCCATGACCATCTGCTCATGGGAATATTCAGGTAGCATGTCGAGTCCTGAGAATTTCAACTGTAAAGGGTTTTGCAACTGTGGAGATATTGTAAGAACAGTTTCTCAAGAACAGGAAGGTCCAGAGTCACTAAATACTTATAGTGCCACTTATTGATTCATAAGCAGCAGGTGCAGATACACGACCGTGTTTCTCAAATAGACGGTGACCCACAAGTTCAACTGTGCATAAATTGCTGTGTGTATATGCCTTCAGGTGACATGAAGGTTGACTTATGACAACTCCACTAATTTCATACAGCTGACTTTTCTGGGCAACAGCCATATGCACACATAGAAATATGGTAAATAAATAATAAATAAATAGATACACACACACATTAATGACTGTTTGACATCACTGGTAAATAAGACAAATGCTTGTGTATATGTCTGCATATGTGCATTCAAGTCATCTGCTGACTTACGGTAACTCCATAATACCATAGGGTTATTTTAGGCAAGGAATACTCAGGCGTGGCTTTGCCAGTTTCTTCTTCCGAACTACAGCCTACAACATCTGGTATTTTTGGCATTCTCCCATTCAAGCACTAACAAGGGCGGACCCTGCTTAGTTTTCAAGTTCAGACAGGATCTGGAATACTGGTATTATAGGTAAAGGTTTCCCCTGACATTAAGTCTAGTCGTGTCCGACTCTGAGGGGTGATGCACATCTATATTTCTAAGCCGTACAGCTGACATTGTCCATAGACAACTCCAAGGCTATGTGGCCAGCATAACTGCATGGAGTGCCGTTAGCTTCCCGCAGAAGTGGTACCTATTAATTTACTCATATTTGCATGTTTT
>JARBWK010000466.1:0-31127 GCA_030556195.1 Anolis apletophallus | reverse complement strand
GAGGATCCGGCTCGAGAAAGGGGAGGGGGAGAGGAGGGGAGGAGCGCCGCCTTGGCGCCAAAACCCACAATGCACCGCGGGAGGAGCCTTCTCAGCCGCGCAGCCTGACGTGAAAACTCCTTTGGGAGGTTCCTCGGCCGGACCCTTTGCCGCCTCCCAGTGGGCGCGCCGGGAACTGCAACCCGGCCTTCCTCCACCCGTTCGCGGCCCTTTGCTGCCACCGCCTGGCCGTGCCCGGGAACTGCGCCGCCTTCTCATTCTCTCCCTGAATTCTCTCTCTTTTCGCCTGGATCCCTTCTCTTTCTTTACTCAGGGATGGAGGAAAGACATGGGGAAGGCACAATAAAAGAAGGCTCTGGTTCCAGACCTAGAGACGACTTTGGCCGTCTTGGGGATGGCCTCCGATGAAGTGGGTCCCCAGGGGGCCATCCTCTCGCCTCTTATTATTCAACGGAGAAAGAGACAGCTAGAGGACATGTGGCGGAGTCTCCGTGACGGCTGAAATCAGCTTATAAACAATTTAAGGAGGTTTATGAGCAAGCTATCAAGGAAGCAAAAAAGGTCTACTACTCCTCCTTGATAGAGTCAGCCAGTTCACGCCCAGCTCAATTATTTAGAGTAATTCGGTCTTTGACAACAATCCCAACTGTCCCAAAAGATAGGGGTTTGGCTCCTACAGCTGAGGTTTTTCAGAACTTTTTTGCTGACAAGATTTCGACTCTCCGCCGGGACATTCCTGCCACTCTTGATACAGTTAGCGAGCTCGAGACTCCGCCACCACTCGGTGGGCCCACCTTCACCCGCTCCAACTGCTGGACGCAGCAGCTGTCGATAGGCTACTGGCTGCAGCTAGACCAACTACTTGCTCCTCGACCCGTGCCCCCTCCTGGCTTGTTAGATCTTGCCGGGAGGGGCTACGAGGCCCCAAGCACGATCATAAATAGCTCCCTTGAGCAAGGAGTCTTCCCAGGGGCTGAAAGAGGCCATGGTGAGACCGCTGCTGAAAAAGCCGAACCTAGATCCTTGGCTCCTCCAATTACAGGCCTGTTTCCAACTTGCCTTTCCTAGGCAAAGTAATTGAGAGGGCAGCAGCGGAGCAGCTGCAGCAGTTCCTGGACGACACAGCTGGACTTGATCCTTCCAGTCCGGCTTCCGTGGTGGGCATGGGACGGAGACCGTGCTTGTCGCCATTACAGACCAACTTCGCCGCCAGCTGGACCAGGGTGGGTCAGCCCTGCTTGTCCTGTTAGATCTGACAGCAGCGTTCGATACGGTAGATCATGCACTGTTGACCCACCGTTTAGCCGGCTCCGGGGTCGGGGGGACTGCCCTTAAATGGTGGCCTCCTTCCTCCGGGACCGGGGACAACGTGTGGAGGGGGGGAGGTCTCCGGGAGACTCCCACTTAATTGTGGGTCCCCAGGGGCCATCCTCTCCCCCTTATTATTCAACGTTTACATGTGCCCCCTGGCTCAGCTGGCCCGCAACTTTGCTCTGGAGTGTTATCAGTACGGTGATGACACCCAGCTTCTGCTGAGAATGGACGGCAGGCCGGACTCCGTACCCGATTGTTTCCACCTCTGCCTTGAAGCCGTGACTGGTTGGCTGCGTGCCAGCCGGCTGAAGGTGAATCCGTCGAAGACGGAGATTCTGTGGCCCGGTCAGCCTGGGCTGGGTGGGTGCCGTTGCCTACTCTGGACGGCGAGCGGCTTAGCCCATCGCTATCGGTTAAGAGCTTGGGGGTTCAGCTGGACTCCTCGCTGACCATGGAGGCTCAGGTCTCCGTGGTCAGCAGGACGTCATTCTTTCACCTCCGACAGGCTAGGCGACTGGCACGCTACCTGTCCAGGGACGACCTGGCCACGGTACTCCAAGCGACCGTCATCTCGAGACTGGACTACTGTAACGCCCTCGTTGGCCTTCCCTTGTCGACAATTCGGAAACTCAAGCTAGTGCAGAATGCGTCTCCTGGAGACGCATATTAAAAAAAGTGAGGAGCACTATCTAAAAAGGGAAGACTTAGGAGAGGTATTTGTAGCATCAATGGAAAAAAAGAAGAGGGGGGTGGCATTGTATGTGAAGGCTAACCTGTCCCCAAAAACTTTTTGGGGACAAAGAAGGGAGATATCTCGGGTGGTTATCAAAGTGGAAAAGAGGCCATCTTAGTATGTAACATATATGCATGAATGATACTAAACAAAACTACTTCAGGAAGTTGGATAGAGAAATAGACAAAGTGGATTATGATAATATTATAATCCTCGGAGACCTCAATGGAGTCACTGACCCAAAAATGGACAAAAATCCTGCCAGACTGGGCAAAAAGGGACAAAATGGGAGGTTACCAAAAAGTTTTTTCTGTTTAAAGGACAAATTGGACATAAGAGATGTTTGGAGGGTGGCCAATCCCCAGGAAAAGGATTTCACCTTCTTTTCTGACCGCCATAAATCCTGGTCAGGATAGATGCAATCTGGACTTCAAAGGGCCTACTACCCAAAATACAAAAAAAAAATTAAAATATTGGCGAGATATTTGTCGGACCACTGTATGATATCGATGGATTTTATTGCAAAAAGACCAGAGTTTCGATGGAGATATCCAACAGAAATTATAAGGGATGGAGAGGCGTTAGAACGCACAAGAAAGGAAATGGCAGAGTTTTTTGAAATAAACAGTAAGGGAAATGAGAAACTTAAACCTAATTTGGGACACGGGAAAGCATTTATGAGGGGACTCTATATGAGACAACAGGCCTTCTGGAGGAAAAAAAGAAATAAAGAAACTCAGGAAATAAAGGGGCAAGATAGAAAAGCTAGAGAAAGAGTTGAAGGCAAAACCGAGAGACAAGAAATTAAAAAATGAAATAGAGGTGTGGAAGAAACAATTAGACACAATCGAACTTAGAAAGTTAGAAATCAATCTGAAATATCTAAAACAGAAATATTTTGAATCAGCCAACAAACCAGGCAGGTTATTGGCGTGGCAATTGAAGCAAAAAGAAATCGACATTGGCTAGAGAAATTAAAAGTGGACCAAAAGGACTGTAATACAGCGGAGGAAATTAAAGAAGCGATAGAAACATACTTCTCCAGCCTCTACGAAAAGGATGAAATAAGGGAGGAAGAGGTGGTAGAGTATATAAGCAGGAAGAAGCTGGGGAAAATTACAGATGAAGAGAGAGAAACCTAAATAGAAAGATAACGAGGAAGAGATAGAAGGGGCCATAAATTCAATGAAAGGGGGAAAGCAGCAGGACCAGATGGGTACCCGGTAGATTATTATAAAACCTATAGAGATATTTTAACCCCAATAATGGAAAAATTGTTCAATAAAATAATGGAGGAAGGCGATATCCTCGAAACATGGAGAGAGTCCAACATAACCCTGATAAGTAAGGAGGGGAAAGACCCAACTAGTCCAGCAAACTACAGACCGATCTCCCTGCTAAATGCGGACTATAAAATATTTACACATATTATAGCAGAAAGATTCAAGACATTTCTTAACAATTGGATAAAAGAGGACCAAAATGGCTTTTTGCCTAAAAGACAACTAGCCACAAATGTAAGAACCATATTAGGCCTATTAGATTATTATGAAAAACATATTAGCAGGAGATTGCAATGGTGTTTGTGGACGCTGAAAAGCTTTTGATAAGATCAATTGGGTCTACCTGAGAGAGAACTCCTGAGGGAAATAGATGTTGGATTCTCTTTCATGAAGATTATACAGGCCATCTATACCGAACAACACGCCAGAGTAATAGTAAATCAGGAGAGAACGAATAAGATCAAGATACAAAAAGGGGTAAGACAAGGGTGCCCCCTCTCCCCCCTGTTGTTCATCTTCATGTTAGAAACTCTGCTCGAGGAAATCAGGTTGGATAGAAACTTGAAGGGGGCAAATATAAAGAAAAATTCAATAAAAGTTCTTGCATTCGCGGACGACCTGGCCCTGATAGTAGAAAATCCAAGGAACATATCTGACAGTGGATTGACAAAATCGAAAGTTTTGGAAAGGTGGCGGGCTTCAAAATTAATAAAGGAAAAACACAAATTCTAGTGAAAAATATGGATGAGGAGGCAAAACGACAACTCCAGGAAAAGACGGGGATGAAAATAACAAACAAGGTGAAGTACCTGGGAGTGACCATAACCCCAAAAACTCAAAGCTCTTTAGGAACAATTACAAACCAAAATGGGAAGAGATTCAAAAGATCTGAACAACTGGTCAAAACTTAATCTATCGTTCCTTGGGAGAGTGGCATCCGTCAAGATGATGGTACTACCTAAGTTGAATTTTTGTTAGCATCCCTCCCCATAGTCAGGAACGAGGCGCAGTTTAATATCTGGGATAAAGATCTCTCAAAATTCATATGGGGTAGAAAGAAACCCAGGGTAAGATGGAAAACAGTACAACAGATAAAGGAAAAGGGTGGGATTGGAGTCCCAAATTTGAGAGGCTACTTCGAAGCTAACTGCCTCAACTGGCTGGGGGAGTGGTGCAAACTAAAAAACGATAGACTGCTAGAATTAGAAGGCTTTGACCTGAAGTTTGGGCTACACGGGTATATGTACTATGACAAATTGAAAGTGGATAGAAATTTTACAAATCACAGCACAAGAGGTATCTTATTAAGAATCTGGAATAAATATAAGAAAAATTTTGGGGCAGGGATTCCATTGTGGGTGTCTCCGATGGAAGCTCATAGAATACGCCAACTTGACAGTAGGAGATGGTTGACTTATAAAGAAACTCTGAGATGGAATGGCAATATCTATGAGCTACGGACCAAAGAACAGATTGAGACCGACAGAGAATTGATTGGTTCTCTTACCTACAACTAAGAGAAAAATATAAAGAGGATATAAAAATTGGATTTATGGATACGCCAAATGAATTAGAAGAGATAATTTTTGACAAAAAAAGAAAAAGTGGGACGGATATACAAAATTTTATTAAGTTGGGATCAATCGGGGACCAAAGGGGAAAACTATAAAATACAATGGTCCAGAAACATAGGATATAAGATAAAGGAGGAGACCTGGATAGCCATTTGGAAAAACAACGCCAACATCTCCTACTGTCATAAGTATAAGGAAAGTTGGATTAAACTAATATATAGGTGGTACCTCACACCAAACAAACTAGCCAAAATATATAAAAATCAAAAGCCAGACTGCTGGAATTGTAAAAAAAATGTAGGCACATACTTCCACATGTGGTGGATGTGCCCCGGGCAGAGAAGTTTTGGGAGTGAGATACACACCGAATTGGAGAAAATGTTGAAAAGAAAGATCGAGAAACGTCCAGAACTATTCCTATTAGGCATAGTGGACCCCTCCTGGGATAAGAAAGATAAAAATCTATTTATCCTGACTACTACGGCAAAAATGGTAATGGCCAGACATTGGAAATCACAAGAGGCCCCCACAAGGGAAGAATGGTTGATGAAAATTATTGAGACGGTTCAGATGGAAGCCATGACAGAGGCCCTAGAGGGAGAAAGAACGATAAAGAGGACAGTGGAAAAAAACAGCAAATGGGACTGGTCAGATTTGATAGATTACTTTAAAAGGGAGAAAGATATAGAGCTTAAAGTGAAAAGCCTATAAAGGGGAAGAGGGGAAGGAGGGGAGGAGAGAGAAGAACCAACGGGATAATAGGGGGATAGATTGGGGGAGCGGGGAAAGGGAAAGGGGATATGTTTGTAATCTTTTTTGGATCTTTGTGTATAGAGAACAGCACCCAAATACCCCAGCTGAGCCAACCAACAGAAGAAGAGATACCACCTAGCCACAGAAGTCGAAAGAAAGAGAAATCTCGTCATGCCTTCAAATCATTAACACTCCGCAAAAGCAAGGGGTTAACAACCCCTAGCTTCTTTATACACCCTAAAGCACACACTTTACTTTGTACTATGAACTTTCTATGGATTTTCTGTTTCTATTCTTGACACCCAGAGTAAACAACTCGGGTGTACACTTTTCTACTGTTTCATGTTTTTAAATTCTTTCTGTCATATATTTGAAATTCAATAAAGACTTTTTATTACAAAAAAAAAAGCTAGTGCAGAATGCCGCTGCTCGCTTGCTGGCGGGATCGCCAATGAGAGAGCATATTACACCTATCCTCTGGCAACTGCACTGGCTTCCTATTGAGTACTGAATTGCCTTCAAGGTTCGACATCGAGGCTGTCCTGGCCCCTCCCCGAGGTGCAACCAGACGCCGCCGCCGTGTTGGGAGAAGTTGGGAAGAGGTGAGGCCCAACATGGTGGACGTCCTTGACGACGCCCACCTGCCCCACGTGCTTGGACTCAAGGAAGAAGTAGGACCCGGAAGCAGCAGGCTGCCGGATGCCCCGGAAGTCCCGCCCCTGGAGGACCCTCTCCCGGATGCCCCCGGCCCACCCCATGCGTCAGGACCTGGGAGGAAGAGGCAGCACCCGGATGCAGTGACCGCCGAAGCTCCTGAGGCCCCGCCTCCGGAGGACTCCACCTCCACCGGCGGACTGGTCAGGACGAGACGCAGCCGCCGGAGGAGGAGGAGACGGCGCCGGAAGCGTAAGGAAGGCGAATTCCCCACTCCACGTGCTGCGGACTTCGGAATGGACTCACCTTTTCGGCGTTGAGTATTTATGTCACAGCGGATAGGCAACAGAAATATAGAAGTTTAATTCCCCATCGGCCCAAAAACTCCAGTCTCTGTTCGTGTGAATAATGAAACTCTCATTCAATTCACAAGGTAAATATATAACTTTGTATTGAATTGTATTTAACAATAACTGGCAAAACATCGAAAAACAACAGCCATCACAGCTACCTTTCTAAACATCCTTTCCTCACAGATATTAAATCCCAACTGACAAATCCCAACTGTCACTTTGTAACGGAAATTCCTCAAGGTTCCATTTAGCAGTCTTGAGACAGCGCCATCTGGTGTCAAACATGTCACACTGCAGGTCATCTCAAACTGCGAAAATGTATCTTGTGCTGACTCATGAATTGCTATTCAAAATGCAATAATCTGACACTCCTCCTTCATGAGCAACACAAGTACACACATTACTTATAATAACAATATCTTCTTACAAAATACATTTAATTTACAATTAGTCAATTAGACGCCGCCGGAAGCGTAGGGAAGGCGAATTCCCCACTCCACGTGCTGCGGACTTCGGAATGGACCCACCCCCCTGTCGGAGAGCCCAAAGGAACAGGGACATCAGGGCCGGGGCCTTGGCTGGCTCACTGGTAGGCGGGCCCCCAGAAACAAGGACTGTAAGACCCCGGAGGACGTTCCCATCCAGGACGTTCTGGAGCGCCGGCTACAGGCTGTTACAGCTCCATAGGACTCGCCAGACCACTGCGAAAGCCGACGAGGACATCGCGCAAATGGATCGGGACCTTAAAGACGGACCCCTATGGGGGAGACGTCGGCCCCTGCTCCCTGCTTGCGCTTTGGTGCCAGCGATCCTGCTGCCCCCCCCCCCGCCTACCTTCTTTTGACGGCGGGGTGGTGTCTCAGTAGGCATCGCAGTTGACCTCCCCCCCTTCCTCCCTTCCCTTATCCTTCTGTTCTGCCCCCTTCCTCCACCAGCAGTCTCAGCGTGTGAGGAGGGGCGAGGTGGTCTCCGAGGGCTCCCCACTACTCTGTGGGGTCCCCAAGGGGGCCATTCTCTCCCCTCTGTTATTTAACATCTACATGCAGCCGCTTGCACAGCTGGTGCGGAGTTATGGGCTGGAGTGTCACCAGTACGCTGACGACACCCAGCTCATTCTGAGGATGGAGGGCAGGCCGGGTTCTGTCCCCGATAATTTCCAACACTGCCTCGAAGTCGTTACTGGATGGCTGCGAGCCAGTAGGTTGAGGGTGAATCCGGCGAAGACGGAGATCTTGTGTCTGGGTCGCCCGGGTAATGTTAATGTCCAGCTTCCGAGCCTGGACGGTGCGGTGTTATGCCCATCGCCTTCCGTAAAGAGCCTGGGGGTCCATTTGGATTCCCAGCTGACCATGGAGGCCCAGGTCTCTGCGGTCAGCAAGATCGCTTTTTCACCTGCGACAGGCAAGGAGGCTGGCCCCCTATCTCTCCCGGAACGATCTGGCCACGGTGATCCAAGCCACAGTCACCTCAAGGCTGGATTACTGCAACGCGCTCTACGTTGGCCTTCCTCTGTGGGTGACCCGGAAGCTCAGGCTAGTGCAGAACACTGCCGCCCGGCTCCTGTCTGGCCCGCCAGCTGGCGCCCACATGACACCTGTTTTGCAGGATCTGCACTGGCTGCCAATTGAGCACCGGATCGCCTTCAAAGTGTTGGTCCTCCCCTTTAAGGCCTTACACGGCCTGGGGCCAGCGTACTTGAGGGACCGTCTCACCCCATATTGCCCTCGGAGATCACTTCGGTCTGAGGACTCCAATCTCCTGGAGATACCTTCAGCTAAACTCGCAAGGCTGACTGCTACCCGCCGGAGGGCGTTCTCTGTCATAGCACCTACGCTGTGGAACGCCCTCCCGGCCGGAACTCGGGCTAGGAAGGACTTGCTCCCGTTTAGACGGGCCTGTAAAACATACCTGTTTAAGCAGGCCTTTGGTGAGTAAGTCCTGCCCATGCCCCGCCATCTATTCGTTCTTCTGAGGGTGATGTGCTGTTCATTGTCTTAACTGTGTTATTAATTACTGTACGGCTGTTGTTTTTAATTGTTTTTCACTGCTTATTGCCTGTATTTTACTGTGCCCTTCGGCTCCTGTAAGCTGCCGCGAGCCTCAGGGAGTCGGCGGCATAGAAGCCCGAATAATAAAATAAAGAATAAATAAAATAATGTCTCTTGTATTGTCCTGTTTGGTGTTGCCACTGGGCACACAAACTTGTGTAAACCGCTCTGGACGACAGAGAGAGAGGTATATCAAATCGAATAAATAAATAAATAAGGTGTTGGTTTTGACCTTTAAGGCCTTACACGGCCTAGGGCCTGCGTACCTGAGGGACCGCCTTACCCCGTACTCTCCCCCGAGATCACTGCGTTCAGATGAA
Source organism: Anolis apletophallus (assembly GCA_030556195.1). Lineage (NCBI taxonomy): Eukaryota > Metazoa > Chordata > Lepidosauria > Squamata > Anolidae > Anolis > Anolis apletophallus. Next base: position 22,095 of record JARBWK010000466.1, on the reverse strand, counting down.
CAAAATCTGTTGTTAGTACCATCAATCCGCTCCTGCCATCTATCCACGACCAGACAGACCGGTGCTTTGGAACTCCCTCCCGGACAGTACCCGAGCCATCTCGGAGTTGGTCCCCTTCCAAAGGGCATGTAAGACCGCCCTTTTCGACCTAGCCTTTAACTAGGCACACTGAACTAAGAACTGTGTCGTATGCCATCCCATGCCCTGTGTTTGTGATGTAATGTGTTTTAATGTGTTTTTATGCTTTTATTGTAGGGCCACATGTCGACATGTTGTGACATGCTGCCCACCCATATTTACTGTCACCCGCCCCGAGCCTGCTGGGAGGAGCGGAATACAAAATTGAACAATAAATAAATAAATAAGTCAAAGCCCCCAGAGGGCCCCTGCTTCCAAATTAAATTGGCCTGCAGCAGGGAGTTCCAACGTCCCATCTTTGGACTCTGGGTCCCCGAGAAGTCTGCGAGCTCACTATGCGGACTCCCCACGGCAGCGTTGCCAACCCAGTGTTTATTTATTTATTAATGCAGTGTTTCCCAACCTTTTTTGAGCCGCGGCACATTTTTTACATTGACCAAATCCCGAGGCACACCACCAACCAAAATGCCACAAAATGACACTCTAACACAGTAATACATATCGTTAATATGTTTTTAAATGTATTTATACACTCAGTTGCTGGGAGTTATAGTTCACCCGGAGTCAAAGGGCATTCTGAACTCCACCAATGATGGAATGGAATCAAACTTCCCACACAGAACTCCCATAACCAAGAGAAAATACTGTAAGAATTTGGTGGGCATTGACCTTGGGTTTTGGAGTTGTAGTTGACCTATATCCAGAGAGCACTGTGGACTCAAACAATGTTGGATCCGGACCAAACTTGGCATGGATACTCAATATGCCCAAATGTGAACACAGATGGAGCTTGGGAAAATAGACCTTGACATTTGGGAGTTACAGTTTCTGGAGGGGGCACCTCGACAGACCAGCAGTCTCCCTCTCACTTAGGTAGCCACCTCCCTCCCCGCCAGTCTTGAATTGGGGTGGTGGGGAGCAGACACCTCACTCACCACCTGCACAGCTCCTTAGGGGTCAGCGGGGCGGCCCGGGTGGGCATCTCTGGGCTGGCGAAGGAGGCAGGAAGGAAGGCGGTGGCGACGGGCAGGGAGGCCAAGAGCGGTTTTGCACGCATCTGGGAGGAGGGGGAGGGGCGGGGCCCGCACTGGACTGAACCATCCGGCAGGCCCGGGGAGAGGCAAGAGGAGGTCTCTACTTGGGGAAAAGGAGGCGGCCCTTCCCAATGCATGGAGAGGGAGACCAAGTAGACAACGGGTGGGGAGGGGGTGGTTGTAATTTTGTGCCTTTATAGAGGTAATGTTTCTTAGGGTTTTATACTTCAACACACTGGACTCTCCCCCCGCCCCTCCTGGGGGTTCCAATTTCCCGGGATGGACGAAAGAAGTGACGAAGGCACAATAAAGAAGGCTGGACACGGTGCCAAGACGACTTTGGCCGCCTTGGTGGATGGCCTCAGCATGAAGTCAAGCCCCCCAGAAGGCCCCCTGCTTCCAAATTAAATTGGCCTGCAGCAGGGAGTTCCAACATCCCATCTTTGGATCCGTGGGTCCCCGAGAAGTCCGCGAGCTCACTATGTGGACTCCCTAGGACAGTGTTTCTCAACCTGGAGGTCGGGACCCCCAGGGGGCGAGTGTTTCAGAGGGAGTGCCAAAGACCACCAGAAAACCTATATTTCTGATGGTCTTAGGAAGCCCTTTGGCAGAGAAGATTGATCCTTCTCTTTGTTTTTGGAAACAGACTGCGAATTCTCCCACCTAAAGCTCTCCTCTGCGGTGATTGGCAGGCCTCCCAGCCAATGGGAGGGCTGTTTCTGAGACTCCAAGCGGGGAGAGGAGAGCAGGCGTGCTTGGCGCATGGCAACATGATGCACATGTGTGGGGCGAGGGAGAGTGTGTGAGGTGGGATAGAGGCTCACGCCAGCTAGTCCCTTCAAAGCATGAGGGTTCTGTGTAGGAAGTTTGACCCAATTCTATCATTGGTGGGCTGCGAGGGGCTCTTTGATTGTAGGTGAACTGTAAATCCCAGCAACTACAACTCCCAAATGTCAAGATATATTTTCCCCAAACTCCACCAGTGCTCACATTTGGGTATATTGAGGATTAGTGTCAAGTGTGGCCCAGATCCATCATCGTTGAGTCTATAGTGCAGTGTTTCCCAACCTTTTTTGAGCCGCGGCACACTTTTTACACCAACTAAAATGAACACAAAATGACACTCTAACACAGTAATACATATAGTTAATATGTTTTTGAATGTATTTATACACTCAGTGAGAAACCTGGGCCTGTTTCGATGAACACAACATAGATATCCTGGCAGGAATGGCAGAAAGACACAAACTTCCCACTCAGAACTCCCATAACCAAGACAAAATACTATAAGAGTTTGGTGGGCATTGGCCTTGGGTTTTGGAGTTGTAGTTCACCTATATCCAGAGAGCACTGTAGACTCAAACAATGTTGGATCAGGACCAAACTTGGCATGAATACTCAATATGCCCAAATATGTACGCAGATGGAGTTCAGGGGAAATAGACCTTGACATTTGGGAGTTGTAGTTGCTGGGATTTATAGTTAACACACAATCAAAGAGCATTCTGAACCCCACCAATGATAGAACTGGGCCAAACTTCCCACACAGAACCCCCAGGAGGCAAGAGGAGGTCTCTACTTCGGGAAAGGGAGGCAGGCCTTCCCAATGCATGGAGAGGGAGAGACCAAGTAGGCAACGGGTGGGGAGGGGGGTGGTTGTAATTTTGCGCCTTTATAGAGGTAGGTTTCTTAAGGTTTTTATACTTCAACACGCTATACTCCCTCCCCCTGGTGGTTCCAATTTCCCACGGCACACCTGATGATCGCTCACGGCACACTAGGGTGAACTAGTGTAGGTGAACTACAACTCCCAAACTCAAGGTCAATGCCCACCAAACACTTCCAGTATTTGCTGTGGGTCATGGGAGTTTTGTGTGCCAAGTTTGGTTCAATTCCATTGTTGGTGAGTTCAGAATGCTCTTTGATTGTGGGTGAACTATAAATCCCAGCAACTTCCAAATGACAAAATCAGCACCACCCCCCCTCAAAAATACAGTTATGAAGTAGCAATGAAAATAATGGTTAGGGGGTCACCTCAACATGAGGAACTATATTAAGGGGTCACAGCATTAGGAAGGTTGAGAAACACTGCCCTAGCGGCTCCATGATGCCAGCAGACCAGAGTAACAAAATTTCTTATGAAGCGGGTGAGGTGGTCGTCCTTTGTGATGTTATACATTTTTTTTGGGAGAAGGCAATGATTTTACAGTATCATATGCCAGGTAAATGAAGACAGCTCCTGTAATCAACGGCCATTTTCCCCCCCAAGGGGCCGCAGGAGAGCCAAAAAATATTATGGAGGGCCGCACCTAAAGGCGGAACTACATTCGAATCTACATTAATTATTTATTTACTATATTTACTATATATTACACATTATTAATATTGACATATTAATATATCAAGAAATATTCATATATTATTAGTATTAATATCATAATTATTATATTATATTATACTAGCTGTAATTTCGCACGCGTTGCTGTGCCCTATTTAGAGATGCGAGAAAGTCTGAGTATGTAAGGGTTGGAAATGGTCTTGGTGGGGCCATGGCTGTGTCGTCGTGGGTTGTTCTGGTGGGTGGGATGTTGAACTCCTGGGGAGTTGTCGGTGTGTGGTGTTCCTGGAGTACTGCAGAGCTTGTGGATATACAATGTTTTTTGTCTTTCCGTCTGCTGTGTTGATGGAGAGGTTCTGTGGTTTCCCAACTCTGGATTTGAAAAAAGAAACTGTCTTTCTGTTCTGGCGTTTGTTCTGCCCTTATTTGTGTGATGTATGTAGCGTTGCGAAAGTGTGTCGTCCGATGCTGTTCTTTTAGGAGGCATGGCTTGTCTTTTGGGTCAGCTTATGCCTGTGTGGAAGGAAGGAATGGCATACAAATGGATTGAGCAGTAGACGCAAGGTTGTGTTATGAGCGTATTGTGTTGTGTGTAGGTATTACTTTTTTGGTGAGTTAGTGGGTGTGTGGTGGAATTGTGGGTGGTAGTATGTTGTGAAATGCTTGTGTAGGTGAGGTGTTTTGGGTGTTTGTGTGTGTTTGTAGAATATCAGTGCAGTATTTATTTATTTATTTATTCGGGTTTCTATGCCACCGACTCCCGAAGGCTCGCGGCGGCTTACAAGAGCCGAAGGCACAATAAAATACAGAAGGTTAAGAACAATTAAAACAAGCAACACAGTAAAAACAACAACACAGTTGAGGTAGTGGCACAACCAAGACGCACGGACCTACCCATCGAAGGCCTGCCTAAACACCATCGACCGGTTTCGGCCACTGGACGCAGATGCTGTTGATAAGATAGTGGCTGCAACTAGGCCTACCACCTGCTCCCTCGACCCGTGCCCCTCCTGGCTTGTTAGATCTTGCCTGGAGGGGTTACGTGGGCCTCTGTTGAATGTCATAAACAGCTCCCTTGAGCAAGGAGTCTTTCCAGAGTGCTTAAAAGAGGCGGTGGTGGCTCCATTACTGAAGAAACCATCATTGGACCCTGCGGTTCCCTCCAACTACCGCCCAGTGTCGAATCTTCCATACCTGGGCAAGGTAGTTGAGAGGGCAGTAATGGAGCAGCTGCAGTCCTTCTTAGATGATGCAACATGGCTTGACCCCTTCCAGTCCGGCTTCCGTTCGGGCATGGGACGGAGACGGTCCTGGTCTCCATCACAGACCAACTCCGCTGCCAGCTCGACCAAGGCGGGTCTGCGCTGCTCGTGTTATTGGACCTCACGGCAGCGTTTGACACGGTCGACCACAATCTTTTGATCCACCGCCTGGCCATGGCCGGAGTGAGGGGACTGTCCTTAAATGGCTGTCCTCCTTCCTCCGCCAGCGGTCTCAGCGTGTGAGGAGGGGCGGGGGAGGTCTCCGAGGGCCCCATTAGTGTGTGGAGTCCCTCAGGGGGCCATTCTCCCCTCTATTATTTAACATCTACATGCAGCCGCTTGCACAGCTGGTGCGGAGTTATGGGCTGGTCTGCCATCAGTACGCCGATGACACCCAGCTCATTCTGAGGATGGAGGGCAGGCCGGAATCCGCCCCGATAATTTCCAACATTGCCTCGAAGCCGTTACTGGATGGCTGCGAGCCAGTAGGTTGATGGTGAATCCGCGAAGACGGAGATCTTGTGGCTGGGCGGCCCGGGCGGGGTGGGTGCCCGGCTTCCGACCCTGGACGGTGCGGCGCTGCATCCAGCGCCGTCTGTGAAGAGCCTGGGTGTCCAGTTGGACTCCCAGCTGACCATGGAGGCCCAGGTCTCCATGGCCAGCAAGGCTGCTTTTTTTCCACCTCCGCCAGGCAAGGAGGCTGGCCCCCTACCTCTCCCGGAGCAACCCAGCCACGGTGATCCAAGCCACGGTCATCTCAAGGCTAGACTACTGTAACGCGCTTACGTTGGCCTGCCTATGTCGCCGATCCGAAGCTCAAGCTGGTGCAGAACACTGCCGCCCGGCTCCTGTCTGGGGCACCAGCAGGATGCCGTATAACACCAATTTTGCAGGATCTGCACTGGCTGCCTATTGAGCACCGGGTCGCCTTCAAAGTGCTGGTTCTTACCTTCAAGGCCATACATGGCCTGGGGCCAGCGTATCTGAGGGACCGTCTCACCCCATATTGCCCAGCGAGATCACTTCGGTCCGAAGAGGCCAACCTGTTGGTAGTACCATCTGTAAAGTCGGCACATCTAACATCGACCCGCCGGAGGGCGTTCTCTATTATAGCTCCCACACTATGGAACGCCTCCCGGCCGGGCCAGAGCCCTGAGAGATCTGCTGCCATTTAGACGGGCCTGCAAAACTCATTTGTTTAGGCAGGCCTTCGGCGAGTAGGCCTCGTCTATACTCTCTGGGCTGTGATATCTCCTGCTGCTCAATTGTTATATTGCATTTTGCTGTTTAATTGTTTTAACTGTTTTTAACTGTTTTTATGTTTTAACCTGTGGCGTTGTGCCACTGGCTCTGTGAGCCGCCGCGAGCCCCCGGGAGTCGGCGGCGAAGAAGCCCCAATAAATAAATAAATAAATAAATAGGTTTTACAAGCCCGCCTGAACGGGAGCAGGTCCTTCATTGCCCGGGTGTCGGCCGGGAGGGCGTTCCACAGCGTGGGAGCTATGACAGAAAACGCCCTCCGGCGGGTGGATGTCAGCCGTGCCAGCTTCGCCGAAGGTACCTCCAAAAGTTAGCATCCTCGGACCGCAGTGATCTCAGAGGGCAATATGGAGTGAGACGGTCCCTCAGATACGCTGGCCCCAGGCCGTGCAAGGCCTTAAAGGTGTTGTGTTGTGTTTGGAGTATAGGTGGAGTTTATTTTTGTTTGAGGTGGTGGTAGGTGTTGGGTCCCGTAAGTTTGGGGGGATGGGTTGTGATAGGAAGTTGTGTTGTGTTGTGTGGGTAGGAATTGCTGGAGAATTGCTCCCTCATAGAGTTTGGTTTTGACAGTATAACCTTCAAACACCAACCGACTGAACTCAAATCACTCAGCATTCTATCCTAGCCTTGGCTGGCTCTGCCCAGCGTTACTATGGTTACTCAGACTCCCTGCATTTTGTGTGGGCCGATGTTGGCCAATGGGTTTCGCTGGCTGTCGCAGAGGATGCTGGGAAATGTAGGTTTTTTTGTATCGTTGTTTTGGGGGCCTTCTAGGTTTTGGGGGGGAAAGTTTCTTTGGTAAAAACCTTCCTTGTTTGAGGCCTATTTTTGTTGGCAAGTTTGGTGTCTCTGCCTTGGAAGGTTTCTCTGTCTCTGTCAGTCATTCGACGACGGGACCTCCTTTATAATATATATATATATATATATATATATATATATATATATAGACATTATAATATATTGAACTTATAATATAATATAATATAACATTATATTATTTATTTATTATATTATTCTTATAAAATTATTATAAAATAATAAAAACCACTAAAATGAAATGAAATGAAATTCAAGACGACAAGGTGCGAACCAAGATGGAGGCTGACATCCTCAAGAGAGGAAGGATCCCAAAGTGGAATGGCCCAATGGACCCAGCCCAGAGGATGGCAAAGCAGACCCAGCCGCTGCCGCAGCAGAGCAGAGCAGAGCAGCAGACGATCGGAGGCTGCAGGCCTCCGCCCGCTCTCACCCCCAGCCATTCCTCTGCAGATCGCCCTGCCATCCCTGGAGGCGATCCGGGCCTGCAGGGGGAGCAGTCGGCAATCTGAGGCGGCTGATCGTCCTGGCGACCCGGAAGACCATCAAGTCTTCCGGGTCACCACGGTGATCAGCCCCCGCAGGTCATGGAATGCTCCCGCTGCAGGTCTGGATCGCCTCCAGGGATGGCAGGCACTCCAAAGCTGCCGCTTCTCCGGCCTGTTTGCCGACACAGGCCCCACAGAGCCCGCGATGGGATGGCGGCAGCGGCACCCCTTCCTCTTGGCCCCTCTCCTGGGCCGGACAGAATCGGCTGCCTGGCCGGATCCGCTGCCTGGCCATAGGTTGCCCACCCCTGTTCTATGTGCTGAGTCAGGTTCAGCACTTGTGATGTGCGGCTTTTGCCTTTTAGGAACCCAATTCATATCATATGATTATTTTTTTTTGCATTGCAGTGGTATGTAGGTGAGAGAGTGGGTCCGAAAGTATCATCTACATATGTCTCCAATTCAAACTCTTGCTGCAGTAAATAAGCATTAGGAGAGAAATGTCAACATTATGTATAATCCGTGAAACCAGGAATGATATAGAAGGGGTATATGCCACACCAGGGCTGGAGGATGCCCACCTTAAGGAAGGGAATACCCTGGTTTGCTTGGTCTCAAGGCCCGGCTTCTGCAGCCTCAGGCCCGGATTAACACCTTTTTGCACCCTAGGCCACACTTTGGAATTATGACCCCAGCCAACCTCTACACTCCCCCCCCCCCACACACACACACGCCACTCAGACCCACACTTGGCTGGCTTTGGCCATGGTGCCTCCGGAGCAGAAGAGAAAGGCGAGTAGGCACCACCCCGCCACCTCCAAGGTCTCCAGGCATTCCCACCGGCTGGAAAGCTCCGCTCTGCTCTGAAGGTCTCCTCGGGAGGCTTGGGGAGAGCGCAGCCGGTGCAAACTCGCTCCAAAGGTGTGCACGAGAGAGAAAGAGCGAGTGAGAGAGTGAGCGAGAGAGAGAGAGCAAGAAAGAGCATGCAAGAGAGCGAGAGAAAGAGCGAGAGGGAGAGAGGGAGAGCGCACGCGAAAGAGAGAGCGTGTGAGAGAGCAAGAGAAAGAGAGAGAGAGCGTGCGCACACGAGAGAGAGTGGGAGAGAGAGCGGGAGAGTGTGTGTGTGTGTGTGTGTGAGAGAGAGAGGGCGCACGAGAGAGCACGAGAGAGCAAGAGAGCAAGAGAGAGCGCGTATGAGTGAGAGCGCGCAAGAGAGCAAGAGAGAGAGAAAAAGAGAGAGAGCGGGAGAGGGAGAGTGTGCACGCGCGAGACAGAAAGAGTGAAAGAGAGAGCGAGAGAGAGCTTGTGTGTGAGAGAGAAAGAGCGGAACAGAGAGAGCGGGAGAGAGAGAGCGTGTGCACGCGAGAGAGAGCGGGAGAGAGAGAACGTGTGTGAGAGAGAGCGCGCTCACAAGAGAGTGAGAGAGCAAGCGAGAGCGCGCAAGAGAGCGAGAGAGAGAGCGCGCGAGAGAGAAAGAAAGAGCGGAGAGAGAGAGAGAGAAGGAAAGAGCGTGTGCACGAGAGAGAGGAAGAGCGAAAGAGAGAGTGAGAGAGAGCGTGTGTGTGAGAGAGAAAGGGCGGAAGAGAGAGAGCGGGAGAGAGAGAGAGTGCGCACGCGAGAGAGAGCGGGAGAGAGAGAACGTGTGTGAGAGAGTGAGAGCGCGCACAAGAGTGAGAGAGCAAGAGAGAGCGCGCATGAGAGAGAGAGTGTGCAAGAGAGCGCGAGAGAGAAAGAAAGAGCGGAGAGAGGGAGAGAGAAGGAAAGAGCGTGTGCACGAGAGAGAGGAAGAGCGAAAGAGCGAGTGGGAGAGAGCGTGTGTGTGAGAGAGAAAAAGAGCGGAAGACAGAGAGCGGGAGAGAGAGAGAGCATGCGCATGCGAGAAAGAGTGAGAGCGTGAGAGCGTGCACAAGAAAGCGAGAGAGTGAGAGAGAGCGAGAGAGAGAGCGCACACGAGAGAGCAAGAGAGAGAGAAAGAGAGAGCGGGAGAGGGAGAGAACGTGCGCGCGAGAGAGAGAAAGAGCGAGAGAGAGCGTGTGTGAGAGAGAAAGAGCGGGAGAGAGAGCATGCGGGAGAGAGAGAAAGCGTGCAAGAGAGAGAGAGAGCGAGAGAGAGAGAGAGCGCAAGCGAGAGCGAGTGTGTGTGTGAGAGAGAAAGCGTGCAGGAGAGGGAGAGTATGAGAGAGAGCGCTCGCGAAAGAGAGCGCATGAGAGAGAGAGAGCATGCGAGAGCAAGCAAGAGAGAAAGTGAGTGAGTGAGAGAGAGAGAGAGAGAGAGAGAGAGAGAGAGAGAGATGGTCCGTGATCTGCGCCCCCCTCGGCTTGCGCCCCTAGGCTATTGCCTCGTTGGCCTTCTGGGTAATCCGGGCATGTGCAGCCTTCTGGGTAATGCCAAGAGTCACTTCCCAGACAATAGCAGCGCATATGGTTTCCAGTGTGAGCATCAGCTGAATAGCGCCCCTGTGTTTCCGTGGGAAGAAGAAGCAGAAGAACTCCCGCCAACTTTGTCCATAAATAAATCAGTTTTGCTGCACTGAGTGGAAAAGAAAGCAACAACGACCATATTGTGATGTCGGCAGGAAGACGGGATCACGGCAATGCTCGGAGGAGAAGCTGGCTCTGCTGGAACGGCTCTGGGGCTCGCCGGCTTTTTCGTTGCCAGGACTCATTCACAACAAATGGCGCATGTGTGACAGGTTGTGAACAGATCCGCCGGCACCCGTCATATGATCTGATATGATGGGGATTTGAAAACATCTCTCACCGAAGCCACTGAGATGGGAAACAAAGGCAATGAACAGATAATACGAGGTTGAATGAAAAGTAATGCCTCCGCCGTAACTCCTCAACAGATGGCAGTCCGGGTGTGTGGCAGGTACTGGCTTGTTCAGGAGACTCTCCTCTGCAGTTCCATTGTGGTGGGAAGCCTTAGCATTGAACGGTTGTGTTGTTAAAGTGTGAAGTATGGAACTCTGCGGAGACGGTCCATCGATGCAATGTGGTAATGGATGAAACTTCACCCCGTTTACTTTTTATGAACGTGGCAGGACAGGCTATCCTTTAATCCCACCGCTGCCACCAATTGTGAACACGTACAAAGCCTAGTACTGGATTCACTGTGGACAACTGACGACTGTCACCAGGGCCGTAGCCAGGATTTTGATTCGGGGCTGAGTTTGGTTCGGGGCTGAGACTGGTTGGAAGAGGGTCTACCCTAGCAAACCTTTTGTATTGTTATCCCAATAACCCCATTAATGTGGGATATAATGAGCATGGTAATCAGATCATGATATGAATTAACATAACAGTTTAAATAATGTACCAGTAAGGCCTTTTCGCGGACCACCCTGAGAATTTCGGGGCTGAAGCCCCTTAGCCCCCTGGCTACATGCCTGACTGTCACCAATACTCAATGTTTTGGTTTCTCTATTAATATCTTGCTGCCACCATTTGTCAATGCTTGACCACTAGATGTGAGGGTCTTTGTGAATAAACGACTTCCACAGGTGTAGTGTTGAAAGTGTTTAACAGTTTATTTTACACAAATGGGCTCAAAGCTTAGGTGGTTTCATACAGGCTCCGAAGAGGTACAAACTTGCAATATTAAACAATATAACACTGGGGTTTTAACTTCCTCTTACACAGTACTATCACAAGTAACTACTTGATACTGGGTTACTCTCAACCCTAGGACTAACTTGTCCCACACTTGGGTTCCTTAAACCCACACACAGAACAGAACTGCACACTGCAGTTCCTACAGACAGCTTGCAGCTTCAGCAACTGCTAATTCCCCACTAACTCTGGTCACAGCTGCTGGCCAACTGACATTTTCCAACTGTCAAATTCAAACTGAACATTCTAAAGCCAGAGTGGCCTCTGTTGTCATGGCAACAGCCTCTGCCTAAAGCCTGCTGCTGCGAACATTCTACGGCTCACTCTCTGCGGCTTCAAAGACTGTCCCTTCTAAAGATGGAACATCTGACTTGTGTGACAAACACCTTAAATCAAGAGCAGACCTGGGCAACCTATGGCCTGTGGCCTGGATGCGGCCCGGCAGCCAATTCTCTCCGGCCCGGAGAGAAGGGTGTTAGGGGCGGGGCCAAGAGGAAGGGGTGCTGCTGCCGCCATCCCATCGTGGGCTGTGGGGTCTGCGTCGGCAGACAGCCCGCCGCTCCGGAGAACAATCGGAGGAGTGGCGGCTTTGGAGTGCCTGCCGTCCCGGGAGGCGATCCAGGCCTGCAGCGGGAGTAGTTGGCGACCTACGCCGGCTGATCGCCCTGACTTGATCGTCTTCCAAGTTGCCAGGGTGATCAGCTGCCTCAGGTCGCCAACTGCTCCCGCTGCAGGCACTCCAAAGCCGGGATGGCAGGCACTCCATGGCAGGGCGATAAGCTGGGGAACGGCTGGGGGCGAGAGCGGGCGGAGGCCTGCAGCCTCCGATCGCCCTCTGCTCCGCTCTGCTGTGGCGGCGGCTGGGTCCGCTTTGCCATCTTCTGGGCTGGGTCCATTGGGCCATTCCATCTTGGGATCCTTCCTCTCTTGAGGATGTCAGCCTCCATCTTGGTTTGCACCTTGTCTTCTTGAATTTCATTTAATTTTATTTTAGTGGTTTTTATTATTATTTTATAGTAATTTTATTATAATAATAATATGATAATATAATATAATAAAATGTTATATTATATTATAATTTCAATGTATTATGATGTCTATATATATATATATTATGATATTCATACTAATAATATATGAATATTTCTTGATATATTAATATGTTAATATTAATGATGTGTAATATATAGTAAATAAATAAATTGTGTAGATAACAATGTAGTTCAGCCTTTAGGTGCGGCCCTCCATAATTTGGCTGGTTAGATCCTGCCTGGAGGGGTTACGTGGGCCTCTGTTGAATATCATAAACAGCTCCCTTGAGCAAGGAGTCTTTCCAGAGTGCTTAAACGAGGCGGTGGTAGCTCCATTACTTAAAAAACCGACTTTAGATCCAGCGGTTCCCTCCAACTACCGACCAGTGTCGAATCTTTCGTACCTGGGGAAGATAGTTGAGAGGGCAGTAATGGAGCAGTTGCAGTCCTTCTTAGATGATGCAACATGGCTTGACCCCTTCCAGTCCGGCTTCCGTTCGGGGCACGGGACGGAGACGGTCCTGGTCTCCATCACAGACCAACTCCGCTGCCAGCTCGACCAAGGCGGGTCTGCGCTGCTCGTGTTATTGGACCTCACGGCAGCGTTTGACACGGTCGACCACAATCTATTGATCCACCGCCTGGCCGTGGCTGGAGTGAGGGGGACGGTCCTTAAATGGCTGTCCTCCTTCCTCCACCAGCGGTCTCAGCGTGTGAGGAGAGGTGGGGTGGTCTCCGAGGGTTCCCCACTAGTTTGTGGGGTCCCGCAGGGGGCCATCCTTTCCCCTCTATTATTTAACATCTACATGCAGCCGCTTGCACAGCTGGTGCGGAGTTATGGGCTGGAGTGCCACCAGTACGCTGATGACACCCAGCTCATTCTGAGGATGGAGGGCAGGCCTGGATCTGTTCCAGATAATTTCCAGCTGTGCCTCGAAGCCGTTACTGGATGGCTGCGAGCCAGTAGGTTGAGGGTGAATCCGGCGAAGACGGAGATCTTGTGGCTGGGCCGCCCAGGTGGTAGGGATGTCCAGCTTCCGAGCCTGGGCGGTGTGGCGTTATGCCCATCGTCTTCCGTCAAGAGCCTGGGGGTCCACTGGACTCCCAGCTGACCATGGAGGCCCAGGTCTCTGCGGTCAGCAAGGGTGCGTTCTTCCATCTTAGACAGGCAAGGAGGCTGGCCCTCTATCTCTCCCGGAACGACCTGGCCACGGTGATCCAAGCCACGGTCATCTCGAGACTAGATTACTGTAATGCACTTTACGTTGGCCTTCCTCTGTCGGTGACCCGGAGGCTCAGGCTGGTGCAGAACACTGCCGCCCGGCTCCTGTCTGGCTCCCCAGCAGGTTGCCGCATAACACCTATATTGCAGGATCTGCACTGGCTGCCGATTGAGCACCGGATTACCTTCAAAGTGTTGGTACTTACCTTTAAGGCCTTGCACGGCCTGGGGCCAGCGTATCTAAGGGAACGTCTCACCCCATATTGCCCTCTGAGATCACTGCGGTCGGAGGATTCTAACCTCCTAGAGGTGCCCGCGGTGAAACTGGCCAGGTTGACATCAACTCGCCGGAGGCGTTCTTTCTTATAGCACCTGTGCTGTGGAACGCCTCCCGGCTGAAAACACGAGCCATGAGTGACCTCCTCCCATTCAGACGGGCCTGCAAAACCCACCTCTTTAAACAGGCTTTTAATGGGTAGGCCTGGCTCACCCGCTGCCATTAAGCCCCAGCTCTTAGTACATGTTGTACTATTGTTTTAATTAACTCTGTTAATCTGTTTTTATTGCTGCTATTGTTTTTAACTGTTCTCGATTGTGTATTGTTGTGCCTTATGCTACTGTGAGCCGCCGCGAGCCCTTGGGAGTTCGGCGGCATAGAAGCTGAAATAAATAAATAAATAAATAAATAATTTGTTTGGCTCTCGTGCGGCCCCTTGGGAAAATTAATTGTCCACCCCTGAGCTAGAGTGTTGACTTCTATCCTCAACTGATGACATATGCAAGAGACAGGATGGAACTACCGATCCTCCTGCCTCCCATGTATCTTTGAACCAAGCATTTCAACCTCGAGGATGACTTCTCATAGAATTCCCCGTAATGTCTGCCGATGCATTGCGTTCATTGTTGCCGATGTAATGTCTGCCGATGCATTGCGTTCATTGTGCATTGTGTTGTTAAAGTGTGAAGTATGGACCCCTGCGCAGACGGTCCGTCGATGCAATGTGGTAATGGATGAAACTTCACCCCAAGTGTGGGACAAGTTAGTCCTAGGGTTGAGAGTAACCCAGTATCAAGTAGTTACTTGTGATAGTAACTGTGTAAGAGGAAGCCTGCCCTGCCATGTTCAAAAAAAGTAAACTTTTTTTGAACGTGGCACGGCAGGCTATCCTTTAATCCCACAGCTGCCACCAATTGTGAACACGTACAAAGCCTAGTACTGGATTCACTATGGACGACTGACCACTGTCACCAATACTCAATGTTTTGGTTTCTCTATTAATAACCAAACTTCTGGTTCAGAAGAAAGTTCAGAAGGACTTTCTTTTGCAGGCCAACCCAGAAGGAGACTCTTGAGTCTTTGCTGCATCTTCCACCGGGATACCTGGCACTCCTATAAACAGTATCCTTCTGGGACGCCTCGCCTTAATGGGCCTTGGAGGTACTGTCGTAAGGCCAAACAGGGTTACAGCCTGCGTTGGATGGGGTGACACTCCCCCTGAAAATGCAGGTTTGCAGTCTGGGTGTGATCCTGAACCCATTGCTGAGCCTGGAACCCCAAGTTTTTTATTTTTTTATTTTTTTATTATTATGTTCAAACTTACTATACCGCCACTCCCCGAGGGCTCGGAGCGGTTTACAGTTTGACATGAAAATACATAGCATACAAACAGAACAAACAACATCAAGAGGGGGGTGACTACATCTAACAGGGAAGGGGAAGCCAGGCTCGCGACCACATGGGCCAGAGCTATCCAAGGTCAAAGCTATCCAGCTCGGCCGTCGAACGAGGGAAGCCTAAGAGGATCCCACAAGTCCAACAGCGTCCTTAAAGTCTCGAGTTCCATACGGTAGCGGTCACCACAAGCCTGTGGCTCCGGTCTCCCCATCGTCGGGTTATCAAGCCTCCTGGGTTGGGGGTTCGCCAACAGGGGAACCCGACGCCTGGGATTGGCATTCCAGAAGGTCCTGGGAGGGAACCCTCTGGGTGCCCCAGGCACGGGCGACACAAACCTCCCTTGCTCCAGAGGTCCGGAGGAAGGTTGTAAGGTCTGTATGGTTCCAGAGGCGTTGAGGGTCGCCCTCCGTAAGCCAGCAGCTGTAGGAAGAGGTGTTGCAGGGCAGAGCCGAGATTTCCTCTGGCCCCACCCCCTGCCCCGCCCTCGACCCCACCTCCGTTTCGTCTGGAGTGGCGAAGGATTCTTCCGCCGCTTGCTAATCCTCCCGCCATGTCCCGGGCCATGCCCCGCGGCAGCCAACGGCTGTCCACGGCCTCTAGGCACACCATCGGGACATTGGGGAGGAGGACCAGCCTCAGAACCACCAGTGTTGGCAATGTTCCCAATCACAAGGCCACCGGTGACAGCAGGCCCTCCAGACTGGTGGCAGGCGGGCTGTAGCCGTCTCAACCTGGGGGATCGCAGGCAGTCGACAGGCTCGGCGCCGGGGCCGCTGCCCAGGGACCCCCGCTAGCACCTCAGAGACATTCAGCGCCTCTGTCAGGGATCCCGGAAGCAGCGGCTGCTCCAATTCGTAGGCCGAGGGGGGCGTTGACAAAGTCTTCGGGGTGGACATGGAGGGGGGGGCTAAAGACGCCGAGCAGCTCGAGCTCGGCGCCATGTTGGAGCAAGCAGCCCCCGCCCCAGCATCCTCCCCGCGCTCCCCCGGGCCTCCGCACGCCTCTCCTCCATTCGCTCCCCGGAGCCTGGCGGGCGCGGCGAGCCCAAGCGGGGCCCGCTCAGAGAGCCAGCCGCAGTCGCCCCACTCGCCTCTCCCTCGCCACTCTCCTCTCTCTCCTCGATTATTTTATTTTGATTATGAATAGTATCCAGCCACATATAGGCCAGGGGACTATATGCACAGATTTATTTATTTATTTATTTATTTGGACTTGTACGCGGCCACTCCCCGAGGGCTCGGAGCGGCTTACAATCAGGTAAAACACACAGAGGTAAAAGCATACATGTTAAACTAGCTTAAAAAAGATTTCCAGCCTAGCAATCAAAGGCTAGCCGGAAAAGGTGAGCCTTGCAGGCCTTGCGGAAGGCGAGAAGGTCCTGCATGGCCCGTACATCGCTAAGAGGAGTGTTCCATATTGACGGCGCCACTACAGAAAAGGCTCTGTGCCAGGTCGATGTGAGACGGATAGCTTTAAAGGACGGCACTTCAAGGAGATTCATTTGTTTGGAACGAAGTGACCTCTGGGGTTGGTCGGGGAGGAGACGGTCCCTCAGATACAGCGGCCCCAGACCACGCAAGGCCTTGAAGGTTAACACCAACACCTTGAAGGTGATCCGGTGCTCGACCGGAAGCCAATGGAGGTGCTGGATGGAGGATGGGTGTTATGTGACATCTCATTGGAGCCCCAGAGAGAAGTCAAGCAGCGGCGTTCTGGACAAGCTTTAGTTTCCGGATCACTGACAAGGGCAGGCCGATGTAAAGGGCGTTACAGTAGTCCAGTCTCGAGATGACCGTGGCTTGGAGCACCGTGGCCAGGCCGTCTCTGGATAGGTAGGGGGCCGGACGCCTAGCTTGCTGCAGATGGAAAAAGGCGGTTTTGCTGACGGTGGAGACCCGGGCTTCCATCGACAGCAAGGGGTCTAAGACGATCCCAAGGCTATTAACTGAGGATGTCGGGCGTAATGCCATCCAAGCTAGGCAGTCGGGCCTCCCCACCCACCAGGCGGCCCAGCCACAGTATCTCCGTCTTTGCCGGATTCACCCTCAATCGACTGGCACGCAGCCAACCAGTAACAGCTTCAAGGCACTGATGGAAACAAGAGGGCACGGAGTCCGGCCGGCCTTCCATTTTCAGAACGAGCTGGGTGTCGTCAGCGTACTGATAACATTCCCGCCCAAAGCTTCAGACCAGACCAGCAAGTGGTCGCATATAGATGTTAAATAATAAAGGGGAGAGAATGGCACCTTGAGGGACCCCACAGGTAAGGGGAGCCCTCTCGGAAACCATAGCTCCCCTTTCCACTCACTGTCCCCGGTTGTGGAGAAAGGACAACAGCCATTTCAGGGCCGTTCCCCTGACTCCAGCAACGGCAAGGCAGTGGTGGGCCAAAAGCTTGTAATCGCCAGCTGCGCCCGTACCTTGGGAAGTCTGACTTGGCCATGGTAGTCCATGCTCTGGTTACATCCTGTGTAGACTACTGCAACATGCTCTACGTGGAGTTGCCTTCGAAGATGGTCCAAAAGCTTCAAATGGTCCAACGGGCGACGGCCAGATTACTAACTCCTCTGTTGCGCCAGCGCCACTGGCTGCCAGTTTGCTACCGAGCATAATTCAAAGTGCTCACTTTAGCCTATAAAGCCCAAAACGGTTCCGGCCCAGCTTACCTGTCCAAACACATCCCCCTCTATCATCCACCTCGGAGGCTAAGATCATCAGGGGAGGCGTGCCCTTGGTCCCACCAATTCATAACTCTATTTTTATGAACGTATGGCAGCAAATTTGCCAATTCTGTGAGCCGCCTTGAGTCGGGGTAAGGCTGAGAAAGGTGGGCTACAAATGCCATAGATAAATAAATAAATTTATTCATGTATTTTATTTATTTACAGTATTTATATTCCGCCCTTCTCACCCCGCAGGCCGGATCACAATGCACACAGACATGGCAAGCATTCAATGCCATAGACCAGGGCTGTCTAACAGACGGCCCGCGGGCCGTACACAGCCCCCGAGCCCCTTGCCCTCCTCTCCTCTGTAATTTTTTTTTTAAAAAAATCCTGAAAAAAATTCAAAAAAAAATTCCCGAAAAAAATTCAAAAAGAAAAGTGCGCATGCGCACAGTTTTGCCTGCTTCTGATGCTGGCGTGATGCTTTGAGAGGGAGGGCGGAGCCATGGGGAGCCCCCAGTGGCTCCTCCCTCTCCCCCAAAGCGTTACGTCAGCTGCGGATGCCGGCGAAATCGCCGGCGTCCGCGGCTGCCGTGATGCCTTGGAAGGGAGGGGGTCCCCCGTGGCGCCTCCCTCTCTCCCAAAGCGTCACGGCAGCCACTGAAGCCGGGAAAACCGCCGGCGTCCGCAGCTGCCGTGATGCCTTGGAAGGAAGGGGGTCCCCCCGTGGCGCCTCCTCTCTCCCAAAGCGTCAGAACAGCTGTTCTGATGCTTTGGGAGAGGGGTGGAGCCGCGCGAAGGCTCCCTCGCAGCATCTCCTCTCTCCCAAAGCATCAGAACAGCTGTTCTGGCGCTTTGGGAGAGGGGTGGAGCCGCGTGGCCGGGGCATGCCCGGGGTGTGGCCGGGGGCGTGGCCGGGTGGCCCCCCAGGTGATCACTCACCAGAAGTCCGGCCCCTGAGCCGGCAGAAGTTGGACTGCCCTGCCATAGACACACAACATATATAGACCGAGACACAGAGGCTATTTAACTTTCCAGCTTCATGAGGGTATGCTTCTTGAATTCTGGCCACCGGGGGAGCTGTTGCTTCACCATTCTTTTGCATGCTGCTGGAGAGTGTTTTATTGCATAGTAAATTAGTTAAATTAGCCTCCCCGCATAAGCGGTACCTAAATTTCCTACTTGACAGATGCAACTGTCTTTCGGGCTGCAAAGGTCGACAGCAAGCCGGACAAATGGTTGGAAGCTGGCTTTGAACTCATGACCTCTCAGTCAATAGTGATTTTAATGCAGCTGACTCCCAACCGGCTGCGCCACAACCCGGTCCACTCTTCTGCACCTTTGGCTTATTATGTTCCATTTCTTCCGTGTTCATGTTCAGACTCACTCTATGTGCACCCTGAAGGCCTTTTCCGGCTCATCATTATCTGGCTTAGCAGGGGCACGCCTGATGCCACTGCCGTAATTTTGGGACGCCTGTCATTCAGTCTCGAAGAAGCGCCTCCGCCGTTCTGCCACCATCTTGGAATGATTCCCATGTCCTCGGTTGTGCAAAGAAAGGTTGTTCCGCCGCTTCTTGTTGTTCCGCCGGGCACGGGACCGAGACCGTCCTGGTGGCCATCTCGGATGACATCCGCCGTCAACTAGACAAGGGAGGCTCAGTAGTTCTGGTGCTGCTGGATCTCACCGCCACATTTGACACGGTAGACCACGATCTACTGATACAACAACTTGCCGCCATAGGGATCCAAGGATCAGCCCTAACCTGGTTCAACTCGTTCCTGTATGGACGTAGCCAGCGAGTAGAATGGCTAGGCCAAACATCTGGGAAATCTTTCCTTGAATGCGGAGTACCCCAAGGTGCCATACTGTCGCCAATGCTGTTCAACATCTATGTCCGGCCTCTCGCTGGTCTAGCCCGGAGCTTTGGACCAGGATGCTACCAGTATGCCGACGACACTCAGCTCCTCTTAAAGTTGGAACCCGGAGTAACCTCGGTGCCGGAAAATTTCACCCAATGCCTAGAAGCAGTGACGAGATGGCTCCGGGCCCATAAACTGAAAATAAACCCAGCAAAGTCGGAGATCTTATGGCCGGGCCGTCCATTAGAACCAGTCTACTCATTGCCCCCTTCGAAGGGGAACCGCTGACCCCATCCCCCTCGGTGAAGAGCCTCGGTGTCATCATGGACTCTAAGATGTCGATGGAGGCCCAGATTGCCTCCACGAGCAAAAGGGCCTTCTTCCACCTACGCCAAGCGAGGCAACTGCCGCCCTACCTTCCAACGGAGGTGTTAGCTACAGTAATCCACACCACAGTTACATCAAGGCTGGATTACTGCAACGCCTTATATGTGGGTCTGCCACTAACCCACAAGATCCAGAATGTGTAGAATGCTGCCGCCAGGCTCCTCACAAAAACACCAATGAGATGCCACATCACACCATCCCTGCAGCGTTTGCACTGGCTGCCGGTCGAATACAGAGTCCTCTATAAGACCCTGACCTTGACTTTCAAGGCCCTGCGGGGCCGGGGCCCTTCATACTTAAAAGACCGCTTGACCCTACCCACCCACCCAAGAGCACCACGGCCAGCAAACGAGAACCTCCTCTGTGTCCCGGGTCCAAGAGAGGCTCACTTGGAGTCCACGGGACAGAGATCCTTCTCTGTTGTGGCCCCCGTCCTGTGGAACTCTCTGCCGCCAGACCAAAGAGGCTCCTCGACCGGCCCCAGGTCTCGGCGGCACTTAAGACATGGCTATTCAGGAAAGCCTACGCATAACACGGAACCAGCGACTCGGAACTCACCGAGTCTGATATTTTAGTATTTTAACCATTTAAAATTTTAATATTTTAAATATTTTAATCGCTAGTTGTGTAAGTCGCCTGGAGCACAAACGTGGAGGGCGACTCATAAATAATAAAGTTCAGTTCAGTTTAGTTCTTCCAGACAGTGCTAAAAAGCACCAGCAGATCCCGTATTCCCATTCGGCGCATGAGGCAGTCCTGTGTCTTGCCGAACCGTGGCTGCTTCCTACATGAGAGTAGCTGTAATTTGGGCAGATGCTGAAAGACCGATAGTTCTACGAAACCCTTGTGCACCATGTGGCATCGCTCCCTCTCTCTTGTTTTGACATGAAAAGTAGCTGGGGGCTGGTAAGTGAGCAAATATTTAGGCAGATAAAGCTAGATGCATGTGTGTGTGTGTATATATATATATATATACACACACAAGCTGTCCCCTGCCATGCATTGCTGTGGCCCACTCTGTGTATATGTGCATATATTTGTGTATATGTGTTTTTGCATATATATATACTGTGTGTATATATACTGTATATACACACACACACATATCTGTGTGTGTGTGTGGTTCTGCACATGCATTATAATGTAATTTTTGTTTTTTGGCTTTTAAAATCTCATCTGCTGTGTTTTTCCATGTTTCTATGAGTAATGGTCACTCGTTGGCCTGATAGGTGTATTGTGTCCAAATCTGGTGTCACTTCATCCAGTGGTTTTTGAGTTGTGTTAATCCCACAAATGAACATTACACACACACACACACACACACATACTAGCTTAAGGACCCGGCAGGTGCCCAGGTTATTTGAGGAAGGCCTTGTGTGCCAAGGTTGGTTCCTATTAGATGTTTACGTGGCTTGCAGTGGCCTCAGGAACTTAGTGAAGTCCCATTGGCCATGGCCCACCCCCCTCCAAACAGCACCAGTATGTAGAGTGGGTCATGGGGGCCCTGTGTGTCACATTTGGACTTGATCATTCTTCGGATGAGGGTTGCAGCAGACTCGGAAGGTGAGTGAAGGTACTTCAAGTCCCATCATCTGTGATCCATCCTCCTTGAAACAGCACCAGGGTGTAGAGTGGGTCAAGGGGGCTCTGTGTGCTAATCTTGGTCTGTAGTGGTCATTGGGTGAGGGTCGCGTTGTAAAGTGGGCCATTGGGCCCCTATGTGGCAAGTTTGGTCCTGATCCGTCACTGCTGTGGGCCGCAGTGTCTGACTGCCTGAGGCCTTTCCTTTTCCCTCTGCATCACCTTAGAACAGTGTTTCTCAACCTGGGGGTCGGGACCCCTGGAGGGGTTGCGAGGGGATGTCAGAGGGGTCGCCAAAGACCACCAGAAAAGAGTATTTTCTGTTTATGGGGGTTCTGTGTGAGAAATGTGGCCCAATTTTATCATTGGTGGGGTTCAGAATGCTCTTTGATTGTAGGTGAACTATAAATCCCAGCAACTACAACTCCCAAATATCAAGTCTCTTTTTCCAAACTGTACCAGTGTTCATATTTGGGCATATTGGCAAGTTTGGTCTACATCCATCATTGTTTGAGTTCACAGTGCTCTCAGGATTTAGGAGAACTACAACTCCAAAACTCAAGGTCAATGCCTGCCAAACCCTTCCAGCATTTTCTATTGGTCATGGGAGTTCTGTGTGCCAAATTTGGTTCAATTCCATCATTGGTGAAGTTCGGAATGCTCTTTGATTGCAGGTGAACTATAAATCCCAGCAACTACAAGTCCCAAAGAACATAATCAACCC